>JBCFYV010003029.1:0-42687 GCA_039000515.1 Timema cristinae
ATTGAAACGTCACACAGGATGACGTCACAATACTATCACTATATCTCTAGCATAGCTACCTCGACGTCAGTCATATTATAAGTGACGTAAAAAAATCCACAGCTACGGGGCGTCCAGAACCGACGTCAGACGCGACCACACTATTTGAAACGTCATAGTCACAGGCTGACCAACAATCAGGATGACGTCACAATACTATAGCATACCTACCGACACGTACAACAGGCTGACGTCAGGGCTGACCAAATAAAACATGGCAGGGCTGACCCAGTCACCATATTTTGAATAATTAACGACCTGCAGTCATTACATCAATCAGGATGACGTCACAATACTATAGCATACCAACCTACACGTCCAACAGGCTGACGTCATGGGCTGACCTTACTCACTGACGTCACTAAAGCCTGGCGTCACTCACAGACGCTGTCAATATTATTTTAATAACAGTGACGTAAAACTGGATATAGTAGTGCTCTTACTACTGTGATCCCACGAACCTTGCACACCGTTTTGGCAAGATCTCTACTAACACAATCTAGGTACGCGTAATTCTGCGGGCAAAAGATAAAAATGTGCTATTACTCGTATAGCTTCCCGGACTTTAATCGTGAAGTTCGTCAGTGAGGTCACCTAAAAAGTATCCGGTTGGGGGATTCCAATCGTGGGGGTGTTCTGTGAATAGAACGCTATCTGTATCATGATATAAAACGCAGTCCCCCAATTGTTCAAGGATGCTGTATAAGTGCAACCTAGCCATAGCAGTCGTGTAGCATAACATTTTTTCCCTGCAGTCATCCCATGGTGTGGTTTCTATTTGATGGACTCCACAAATTAACACTGACTAATGCACAGGCAGGTCAGCTAGTGGGGAAAAAAGGAAATATAAGGCAATACATGACTTGATTTCCACTTCTGTTCAACAATATGAGCAGTTGGAAGACAAGTTACTTAAGGAGATTGGCCAATTTGCAATAAAGCAATATATTTTTTAAATATACATATATTTGAACTGATATTTGTGAATTGACGCCCTGGATACCAACATTTGTTAATTTCAATATAATAAAAACATTTGGTTTGCTGTCACAAGCTATTATTACTATTATAAATATCCCTAAATAGTCCAAAACCTTTTGTGATCTTGTGATGGTCATTTTAATGGTATTTATACCCGTAACTTTAATCCACCAGGATAATTTCGTTTATTTGGCTTGTAATCCATATTTGAATTTTCTTGGATAATATATTAAACTATTACCAAATTAAATTAAATCGTTTTAGATATGTTTTTGTCAATTACATTGTAAGAACTCTGTCTTTTGAATGTTTTGTTAGTAAACTACTATTCAAATAAAGCTTTGTTTATAAATTGTTTGGTGCCAATGCTGGCCTTTATAGAAAAATTGACACTGTAACAACTCACAACTTCTTATAAAATTTTATATTATTGTGTTACATTATTAAAGCCTTGGTAATTTTGAAACACTTTAACAATATTTTATATGTTTAGAGTATAGGCGTTGTTTTATTTTATGTAATATGTACCCTACCTATTAAACTGCACCAGCATTTAGATCCAAAGTAAATGTATAATAACCATCAAATATAAACTCTATTTTGATATATTTTTGTATCTTATTTGAACTTTAATTACTTTCTGTAAACATTTATTATTTTGATGACCTAAAATGTGTCAAAAAATTATTCATAAAATGACATTAAAAATTCCCAAAAATTAAATTTACAAAAATGACCCAAAAATGTGAATGAAAACTCTATGAATGTACAATAATAAATCAAACGTGCACTTTAAAAGTGGAAAATAAAAAGTTATTGATGTAAACCCGAATCAAACTTGCATTCCGTTAACCCTTAATTTATAACTTTTTTCGTGTAAGCATTTTTTCATGTGGGCATTTTTCATGTGTGTATTTTTCCGTGTAGGTTATTTTCCTTGTGGGCATTTTCTTGTGGGCTATTTTCTTTTTGGGCATTTTTCCGTGTAAATATTTTTCTGTGTGAGCTTTTTCCTGGGAGTTTTTATGACCGTAAGTTATTTCTGTGCGGAGTTTTCATGTGTGCTTTTATTGTTTGCGCTTTTTTTTCCGGTAACCGAAAATTAAGTGATAAATTTGATATCTTAGCTTAGTAGCTAAATTAGAAAACCCTCGATATTATATAAAAACACATAATTAAAAATGGATGGATTGATTCTATCATGAATCTATCTTTTAAACAGATAAGTGTACAAGATGATCTTAAAATTGCTAAAGTAATACCAATTTACAAGGGTGCCGGTACATTATCTAACACATATAGTATGACTTCAGATATAGGTCTAGTAGCACTTTGATAGCTACAGTTGACCTTGTTGATAAAATACAAAAAACTTTATCTCTAAAACTCTATTATGGATCACTTTTCATTGACTTGAAGAAAGCTTTTGATTGTGTAGACCACAAAAATATTTTGACTAAATTTGGAAGATATTAATTTTAGACTAGCATTAAAATGGATAGAAAATTATCGAAATAATAGGAATCAGTTTGTTCATACTAACAATAATGAGTGTGAATTAAAAATAATGTCAACCGTGGTGCTCTACAGGGCTCAGCACTATGCCCAGTAATATTCCTAATTTCTACTGCCAAGGTTCAATAACAACTTAAAAAGTTCAGCCGCAGATGTCCTTCCAGTTATATTATAAAGCTCAATACTATAATATAACTTGATGGGCAGGGTACCCGTCATTTGGCCTAAAGTGTAGAATAAATGCCTTTAGGCCAAATGCATTTAGGTAAAATGCCTTTTAGGTAAAATGCCTTTTAGGTAAAATGCCTTTTAGACCAAATGCCTTTTAGGTCAAACGACTTTTAGGCCAAATGCCTTTTAGGTCAAATGACTTTTTGTAAAGTTAATTTTTAGACTATTTATTAAAATATGTTTTGCTGTCTCCGGTAACATTCGTTAAGATTTGTAGTGATGCTAATAGATGGCGAGGTGTGTAGTGTTTAGTTAAATAGTATATACTACCGTTTCAAAATATATAAGTCTTTTCTCAATTTACTACTTCCCAAGGTATAGCAGCACGTCCATTAACCTGTAGTACCACTTTTGTATGTTGAACTTTTTACATTGCCAAGGTTTTGTACTAGTTTTTGTACCGTTTTGTACCCGTACCGTTTTTTATTAATTAGCACACCATTTTAATAATTTTGTTTTATTTTGAATTTTTTTTTAAGTGCCAAAGTATATTTTATCAGTCTTTCTAAGTATATTTGTTTATTAATTTTGCTAAATGAATTAATTAATCATTCATTTTTTTATAATCATATTAACTTACTCGAGTTTGCCCACGGCTTCGCTCACATTTAAGTTGGGTAAATTGTCTTATTTTTAGCAAATCATCTAAACCAGGTTTTCTCAAATTCTATGCTCTTGAGCCTTATATGAACATAAAATTAATTGTTAAGACTCTTATTCTTAGAATAAAATACGTTAAAATACAAAAATTAGACATCTATTATTTAATTGATTTCTTTATTTTCTGATGAGAGCTTTGTAGAAGTTTATTAAAAATAGTAGAGTTTTGTAAGATATTATTTAATTTTATTGCTTCATAGGCCAAACTGAATATTAATTTTTTAGTCAATCATAATTTAGCAAGTCGAAGGAAGTGAGAAATTGGTTCACACCTCATCTGAAATCCCTTCGCGCCTCGCAGTTTGAGAAACTCTGATCTAAACTACAAAAATACAATTTCAGACACGTATGAGGAGAGAACTTTGTATGTTTATGAAGCCACAAATTAACTACTACCTATAATAAGTAAAATCTATTATATATATGCAGTCTTCGCATCAATATTTGCTCGCTTACGCGGAGACATTGTTGAAATGAACACCAAAAGAAATAGTTTAAATTTACTAACTAAACATGAATTAATTTGAAAGAATCACTCTAGTACTAAGCACCTCAGCATATCAAATAAATTGTTCTGTTAGTAATTGTTTCCATTGGTTTTTGAAAATTTTCTCTTCTCCTCCCCAATCATAATTTCTCTAACTCCCATTTAAACACATAGTTTTAAGAATAATTTCTTTATCTATAACTTAGTTGTACTTCTACCTGCCACCCAAATTTCGATTTTCAACTATAGATAAAAGATTTTTTTATAACTCCCCCGCCCCTCCATTGATTTTATGGAGTTACATTTTAAAATGTTCAAACTTATTAGTTATTTGGAGTGGTGCATTTACGGGCATGCCAAAATTCAATTTTTAACGACACTGCACTGAGATGTAGTAGTTTCTATTAATTTTGTAGATTTTGAAACCCCCCTTCCCCCCATTCCCAACCCACTTTGAGAAATTTAGAGTCTAATGTTATATTGACTATTTGGGATTTGATTTATCTTTATTTATCTGTAAAAAAAAAATTCCTCATCTCAAAAGTTTTTTTCTCTATTATATTCCATCACCACTATTTCTCAGAATGTAATTTTAAATAATAATAATAATTATATTATTATTATTATTATTATTATGTAAATGTCTATTTGTATTGTTTCCCGTACCTAATTAATAAATTTAAATTCTTTACAATACAAAGAAGTAATTAAATATATTTGTTTTGAAAATTTTGACTTCCCAACTCCCCTTCCTCCCGCCATTACTCAACTCACTGAGAAATTTCAAATTTTAAGATTTATTTGGTCATATTGATGGGTCCTTCCTTATACTAAGGCTACTAGAGTTGTAGGGTAGGCTCGTTCACTTTACCGGCCAGCATTCAGCTCTGCCCTAACACGCAGCGCTGCTGTAACGTCTAATCGTGAACTAGCCAAGCTTGCTTCTGTTCAGATCATGTGACTGTGCAGTGCCACACTTATATTTTATTATTATTTAGCACCACGTCTTACTACCCGTTCGGGTTATACGCCTAAGTACTAATTACGCTAATGGATTAGAAATTGGGAAGGTTGAATTAGAGGAATTTAACCCGCATTTGCGTGGAGGGAGAGTGGAAAATCATTTAGGAAAAACCACCCCCAGTTCACCCTACCGAGATTCAAACGTCGATCTCCCCATCCTCAGCAGTAGATCTCAACACGACTAGCGCGTTAGCTATCTACGCCACCGATGCGGGTGCGCTCGTTACTAACTTCTTATTTATGTCAAGTATGCTTCCAAAGTCAATGTGAATAGTAAATGTTTGAATGTTTATTGTAAGCTTTCTTATTATTTATGCGTGAAGGGTTACGAAAAGTGTCATACCGATACTAAGAAAATGCCGGTAAAGAGTTGTACCGTTGCCGTACGTAATAAAAGTAATCTAAGGGATATGGTGTTATACATCATGAGTAGGTATACTTATCAACTATCAGGGCGCGGTGAGGAGAAGTAATTGATCGTCCCCCACCCCTTTCCCTCCCCTCCCGTGCCGGAGACTCGCGTGTTCTCTTTCCACATGGGGATGGTGTGTGTGTGTGTGTGTTCCCCCTCCCCTCCCGATGGGGAAGTGTGCCCTCCTTCCTTGAAGTATGTTAGAGTTCTCTCCCTCTCTCTCCCACTCATAATCTGGATATAGGTATGAATACTGGGGCAGCGAGGGAGAAAAGTGGTGTGGGATGTAGATGCCACTCTTATACATGCATCATGTTTCAGGGCAGCGAGGAGAAATGTATCATGATGAGGGGGATGGGTTGCAGCTCTGCTCGAGGACGAGGAACTTTTTTTTGCTCTCCAGTCGTCCCCTCCTCCGAGACCTTGCCGGGAGCTAAGACGTCTGACGATGTGTTTGAAGGTTCGAATCCCGGCCGGGTGAACTGAGGGTCGGATTTTCCAAGCAAATGCGGGTTCCCGAACGATTTTACTTGCGGTACATTCGGATAAAACTTTTTTCAAAACATATCGGAAGATGATGTGTTTGTTTTTTCACTCTTCAAATGCGGGTTCCCCATCCCAATTCCTAATCCTATGCGTAGGAGAGATCCAGGTTCCGAATCTTGGTCAGGTGAACAGAGGCTTGGTTATCCCCACTCTTCAAATGATACATTCGGATAAAACATTTTTCAAAACATATCGGATGATGATGTGTTTGTTTTCCCACTCTCCCTCCAAGCAAATGAGGCCCCACTTCCAGGAAGAACGATTTTACTCACGGTACATTAGGATAAAACTTTTTCCAAAACATATCGGAAGATGATGCGTTTGTTTTTCCATCCTCTCTCCAACCAAATGAGGGTCCATTTCCCAGGAAGAACGATTTTACATACTCTCATCATGGTACATGTCATATTTGGAATGGTATGGGTACACTCTCGTCCTGTACTACCTTGGAGGGATTCATCTTGATCCATCAGTTAGGAAGAGATATGTACTACCTCGAGAGATTCATCTTGATCCCGCAGTGAGGGAGAGATGCGTACTACCTCGAGGGATGACATGTCCCCCGGTCAACCCTTCCCCTCCCTAAGCTCCTGGAAACATACATATCTTCCTTTGCTCAGAACGGGATTGTAAATACATCCGAGCCAGATTCGAACCCCGTCATCATCTGCGAGAGTAGTCCCCCCCCTTAAACCAAGCAGGAGGGGGAGGATAAGATCGTGGGATACTCTCTTCGTGAGGGGTGGAAGTTTGGACCTTACTCCCAGCCGATGCATCACCTCCAGTCCTTGTTCCTGCCCTGGTATAGTAGATCAGAGGGGAAAAAAAAACTTAAATATTGCAACGAATGCGAGGGAGAGCTCGAGATGAGAATTTCTCTATTTGATTCATCGGTCATGTCTGAATCCGGAAGATATGTATGTCTTTGCCGGGAGGATTGAAGCTCGGACACTGATGTGTCGCGTAACCGTGGTAACAAGCCCGGACCCCTCAGGTTCGGACTCTCGGGAATCGTGTCCTCCGGACTTTGGGAGGGTTCCCGGCATGGATCTAGGAGGAGGTTTGGTAATCTTCGCGTCAACGTCTTAGCTACTCAAGATAAGGATAGGGTATAATGAGGTGGACTAGCTCAAGATAGGGGTAGGGCGTAATGAGGCGGATTGAATAGAACTAACTCAAGATAGGGTGTAATGAGGTGTACTTGATAAAACTAACTCAAGATAGGGTGTAATGAGGTGGACTGGATAGAACTAGCTCAAGATAGAGATAGGATGTAATGAGGTGGACTAGCTTGAGATAGGGATAGGATGTAATGAGGTGGACTGGATAGAACTAGCTCAAGATAGAGATAGAACAAGATAGGGATAGGATGTAATGAGGTGGACTGGATAGGTAGACTGGATAGAACTAGCTCAAGTTAGAGATAGGATGTAATGAGGTGACTCGTTTTTAAACACATTGGTAGGGTCGAGTCAACATTCGTGTAGGAGGAGGGATGCTCCAGTCATTTATTAACAATCTAAATTACCTTTAAATGAATAAAAAAAAGTAGGTCGATTGCACGGTTACTTTATTACCTTAGTACATTTTCCTTTTATCATTAAACAAAGCTCGATCATTTATTAAAAAACTAAGTTCACTCATTTTATTAACAATCTTAATTACCTTTAAATGTAGCTGGATTGTAAAGGAGTTAACAGTATTTAAATCGGTTACTCCATTTGAACATTGAATTAAACAAAGTTCGATCATTTATTAAAAAACAAAGTTCAGTCATTTATTACCTTTAAATGTATCTGGATTGTGAAGGAGTTAAATTGGTTACACCATTTTCTTTTTAATATTATTTACCTTAGTACATTTCCCTTTTATCATTAAACAAAGTTCGATCATTTATTAAAAAACAAAGTTCGCTCATTTATTACCTTTAAATGTAGCCGGATTGTGAAGGAGTTAACAGTATTTAAATCGGTCAAAGTTCGATCATTTAACAACCTAATAATATTTAGCACCGCGTCTTACTACCCGTTCGGGTTAAGTACTAATTACGCTAATGGATTAGGAATTGTGGGAAGTGAACCCGCATTTGCGTGGAGGGAGAGTGAGAAAAACCAACCTCCAGTTCACCCAACCGAGATTCAAACCTCGATCTCCCCGTCCTCAGCATCGACAAGCGCTTTAGCCAACTACGCCACCGAGGCGGGTGTGGCGGTAGGGTCTACACTTTGTCCCTCCCTAGGTTATGATCAACACAGCTGCACAGTTTTCTTGACAAAGAATCTCGCATTGTTGCGAGTCGTGACGATTCTCTCCCTCCAGGGTTCAATCCTTTTTTTGCGAGTAGATAATTAAGACGGGTGGATGGATTCATACTAGCGATTAACTAGCTCTCTCATTAAGACGGCGGGATGGATTCATACTAGCGATTAACTAGCTCTCTCATTAAGACGGCGGGATGGATTCATACTAGCGATTAACTAGCTCTCTCATTAAGACGGCGGGATGGATTCATACTAGCGATTAAATAGCTCTCTCATTAAGACGGCGGGATGGATTTATACTAGCGATTAACTAGCTCTCTCATTAAGACGGCGGGATGGATTCATACTAGCTCATTGAGGTAATGAGACAACTTCATGAGATAGTAGCTCATTGAGACAACAGGATATATTCATACTATCTCATTGAGGTAATGAGACAACTTCATGAGATAGTAGTTCATTAAGACAGCAGGATAGATTCATACTAACTCTTGAAATTGACTCATGAGATAGTAGCCGTTGCGTTACCCTCCGTGATATAGGTTGTTACGATAAACCCATGTTTCAGAGAGCCGTTCAGAATGATTAAAATATATCATTGTCAGGAATACCGATTCAAGATTCTCGTTTATGATAATGAACTACCTAGGAGCCGTTCAGTCCGATTAAAATCAAAGGTATTCTTCCTGCAGCTGTGTTGATCATAACCTAGGGGGAACAAAGGGTAGACCTTACCGATCGTATATATGATAATGAGTTGACACAAGGCATGGAGGGAAGTGAGCTGACCCATCTTGAGAGAAAAACACCCTCGAGTCTCATGGCGAGACATCCCCTCCCCCCACCCCTTCACCCACCTCCATGACAAGCCACTGTTCTGATATCCTGCGTTGTATACTGGTGAGAGTGAGAGAGAGAGAGAGAGAGAGAGAGAGCCCGCGCTCGCGAGTCCACGTCGCAGGATGGGAGGGGGACCTTCACCCTTAGCACCCTGATAGTTGAGGGAAGAGAGAGAGAGAGAGTGAGAACACACATCCGCGAGTCTCCGGTGAGGGAGGGGGTGAGGGAATGCACACACACACACACACACCATGTGGAAAGAGAACACGGGAGTCTCCGGCGCGGGAGGGGAGGGAAAGGGGTGGGGGACGATCAATTATTTCCCCTCACCGCACCCTGATAGTTGATAAGTATACCTACTATCATGACTTCCCTAAAGATTCTGATGTCAGACGAAGATGTATTCCCTTCTGAACGAGATGGAAAATGGAGTCATTATTTGTATTTTATTTGCTCAGAACATTTTTTTCACTTGATGAATATGAACAAGACCTTTAGCCCTAACTGCTGTACTTTCCTTAAAAAAGCAAATTAAAATCGCCCTTATTTATGATGTCTCCAAAATGTTATCCAAGGGGCAAATATCACCCGTGAATCTAGGCATTATATTAGATTTACGAAACAAATAGTAAGTGATTTTATGGCGGGTAAACATGTCACCCCAATAGTTTTACTTTATGGAAAAGTCCCATTCTATAGTGAATTTAATGATTTGTTTAATAGTTTACATAACTGAAAGATTTCACATATGCATTTTATAACCTTATTAAACAAATTGATCTAGCTTCATTAATGTGGACAGCAGTCTGGAAGAGAAATCTCCCATGCAAGGTGTATATAGTTTTAGGCCTATGTTATCCGTACCATCTTAAAACATACTTTAGAAACATTATTTCTCAAATGTAATAAATCAGGTGGCTGTATGACACACATAAATATGTTTTTTACAAGAACATAGTTTATTGTAGTACATAAACAAATGTATATAGTACGATAGTTAATGAAAGAATCAAGGTATTTGGTGACGTAAATGTTCACTTAAATGATGTGAGTAGTTAGTGGGCGACTTTGTCCCATCGATAATTATTCATAATTTGACGTATGAGAGTATGTAATTGACGTTTCAATGACGTATGTCGTGTGTAGATTGACGTTTTCAATTACGTATGTCAGGTATATACCCGCGTTGTTCCAATTATTCAAAATATGACGACTATGATAGTGACGTTTTATTGAGTGTGGTCAGCCTTGCGTCGTGACGTCAGCCTCGCCCATGAATATTAAGTGGCGGTAGCTATGCTAGACACCACCCCCCTTTATCCGGTCGCTAATTATTCAGAATATGACGTATGAGACTAAGATAGTGACGTTTTATTGAGTAAGGTCAACCCTGACATGTGACGTCAGCCTGTTGGTCAGCCTGTGGTACGCCTAGCTTTGTCCGGTCGCTAATTATTCAAAATATGACGTATGAGACTAAGATAGTGACGTTTTATTGAGTAAGGTCAGCCCTGCCATGTGACGTCAGCCTGTATATTTGAATGTAGGTGTGGATTTTTACATCACAAATAATATGACTGCTGAGTGACGTCGGGGAAGGTATGGTAGAGATATAGTGATAGTATTATGACGTCATCCTGTGTGACGTTCCGGTTAGTTGGTCAGCGCTAAGATAATTTATGTCTCGGACAAGTTTTAAGTGTATATGAATTGTAATCAGTTTAAATGTTTAGTTCTTTATATATCAAATATTTGAAATAAATAGGTTAGTTTTAAAAGGTCACCGCCAAGATAATTTCTGTCGCGGACAAGTTTTTTTTAAGTGTATATTAATTCAGTGAGTGAGGTCAACCTTGGTCAGCCTTGCCGTGTGACGTCAGCCCGCATTTGGATGTCACAGCACTTGACCGAGATTCGAACCTCGATCTCCACGCCCCCCGAGATCAACACGACTAGCGCGTTAGCCAACTACGCCCCGAGGAGAGTAGTAAGAAATATAAATGTGCGTATTACCACTCGAGTTCAGGATATCAATTTACTATCACAAATAGATTGGGATAACTTAGAAGGAACGCTTCAATGACGTATGGCTTCAATGCCGCTCTGAGCCAGCAACTGTAATAATAACGTATGAGACTATGGTGTAATTAAAATATTTGTATGGTAGTCTGTGACGTAAGAAATTGACGTCAGTAGTAATGGGTGTGTGACGTCACCGTCACATTGACAGCTCACTATAGAATTTTATAGTAGGTTCGCTTAAATAAGGCGGCTTTATCTGTGCAAAGAAGATAAGGGAGGACACATAATAGTTGCTGTTTTTATTGTATGTTCGTTAAAATAAGACGGCTTTGTGATTGAAATAAGCTCACTATAGAATTTTATAGTATGTCCGCTTAGATAAGGCGGCTTTATCTCTGCAAATAAGATAAGGGACGACCCATTATAGTTGCTGTTTATATTGTATTCTCGCTAAAATAAGACAATTTTGTCTCTGAAATAAAATATTTAATATAGTAGGTTCGCTTAAATAAGGCGGCTTTATCTGTGAAAAGAAGATAAGGGACGACACATTATAGTTGCTGTTTATATTGTATTCTCGCTAAAATAAGACAATTTTGTGTCTGAAATAAAATAGTATTTTTATAGTATGTTCGCTTAAATAAGGTGGCTTTATCTGTTCAAAGAAGATAAGGGAGGACACATTATAGTTGCTGTTTATATTGTATTCTCGCTAAAATAAGACAATTTTGTGTCTGAAATAAAATAGTATTTTTATAGTATGTTCGCTTAAATAAGGTGGCTTTATCTGTTCAAAGAAGATAAGGGAGGACACATAATAGTTGCTGTTTATATTGTATTCTCGCTAAAATAAGACAATTTTGTGTCTGAAATAAAATAGTATTTTTATAGTATGTTCGCTTAAATAAGGTGGCTTTATCTGTTCAAAGAAGATAAGGGAGGACACATTATAGTTGCTGTTTATATTGTATTCTCGCTAAAATAAGACAATTTTGTGTTTGAAATAAAATAGTATTTAAATAGGAGGTTCGCTGAAATAAAGCGTCTTTGTTTATGCAATTCGAGATAACACACTATAATTTTTTTATAGTATGTTTGTAATAATTAAAACGCTAGCCTGATAAGAAATGTCTATACGCCATCGTAAGGGTGATATTATTTTAATAATTAATTATATTATTTTATAAATTAAAAGTTCTGGTGTTTTTTAATAGTCTTTTATTTTAATTTTAAATGAATTAACTGTTTACTTTTAGCTAGATATCACACGCATTTTATATTTTGATAAAAGCCCGACTATTGCGTTAAATGAATCTTAGCTATACGTGTTCTTGTCGAGAAGGAAGGATCACTAGCAGTGAGGAGATGTGCGCATTTGAAGGGGTATATCAAGCGACATTTCCTTCTCGAAGCTTCCTAGAAGAAAAGGGGTGAGGTCATCCAGGTGCGTCTCTTTCCACAGAAAGTGCGTTGTCTTTTTAAATAGAGACGTAGAAGGATTTCACCACACCTTACAACTCGACAGTTCTACACAAATAAATCTTACAGCCCACTCGAATATTAAATATAGTAATTTTGAATATAGATTTGAATAATAACATATTGATATGTATAATTTCATATCATTACTGTTACCCCCCTAATTGCTGGAAAGATTGAACGTGTGTGGTATCTAACAGCAATTACATAATGTACATGTTTCTTATAAATACACTTAAAATTGAATATACAGAACAAAATTATTTTTAAGTACAATTGTTGAGTTAAGGTTTGTCCTCAACCATACTTTCTCTCTTGAAATTCCTTTGTTACATACAACAAAACAGAAAAGTGTTTTTTTTTAACAGTGTCACACTAAAATAATTTGTTTTCTTTATTATGTTTTTTTTTAAATCCAATAGCATTATTCAGAAAATTTTAGTTCTAAAATATTTAACCAAAATTACATTTTATTTACTTAATACAATATATTTGACATATTTAATATAATATGTTATACAATGTAGATAAAACCCTTAATTTAATTGTTTTATTACACAATGTTTTAAATTATCTATCTCAATATTCATTGATTGATCCTCCTTAATCCCGTGGCTACTATCCCTTGATTTTTAACAATGTTTTAATCAAATCAATTTGATTTTAATTAAGTTAACTTTTTTTATACGACTTTAATTAAATCAGCATTTGCTCCAGCTATTTTTTATTTTATAGGCCCAAGACAAAATATTTGACATTCTCCTTTACTTCACCGTTGAATACTTTTATCTAGTTTTGTTATTAATTATATTGTTTTAATTTGTTTACGAAAAACACCAGAAAATCTCATCAAACAACTTTAATTCCTTCCCTGGTATAGGTTTAAACAAAATGAATTATGTCGACTATTGTCTTACCTTTCTTCAATGACGTAGACTCAAATAGATTTTATGGGGCAATTCCTCCCATATATATATATATTTTTATTTTTAACGACTTAACTCACCTTAAAGTATATTGGATCAACGACGGAGCTCACCTTATTTGGTGCAATTAGGATCAACGACGAGTTCTTCACCCTCAACTGGTGTATCTTCCACGAAGACTAGATATTAGACCTACGACTATAATTCATATCATTGCATAACTACCTATCCATACCAAGCGAATTTAAAACATACCTTCCTTTTCTTTAGACACCTCGCATTTATGATGGTACTTTACCATGAACGATCATTACTGGGTGTCGTAAACAAATATATTTAATTCATATCGATCATTTAGATCGGTCAAACAATTTTTTTTTTAACTCTGTATCAAAGATTCTTAATACTCGTTCATTTCTTTGGCCTATAAAATTTCTTGCAAATTTTAACATTTTTATTGTTTTGTAATAGGTTCATACCTTGACCCTTGTTTGATACTGCATTTAAATTCTATCTTTAAAATTTCCCTACTGTTACTGATGAATCGATATTTTGAATATTATTACTTTTAAGGCACTTTTAATGAATTACATACATTACTTTTCTATGATAAACCCTTGAATTACATACACTACTTTTCTATGATAAATCCTTGATAAATTATTATTATTTATCTAAACACAGCTTGTCTAATAAAGATGACACACTTAATATAGTAACATTGAAATGATTCCTTGTTAATACATTATTAATACAACACAAATAATTCCATTTTAATCATTCTTGCTTAACACATTGGTAGTACAACACATAATTCAATATTAATCATCTTTGCTTAATTTAATATACAGAATACATAGAATTTAATATTCATAGAACCTTGAACGAATTTATTTATTATCCTTATCTCATTAAAATTATACTTAAAGTTTTACAAAATTTATGATATAATTTAAGACATGTACATAGAAAAAACAATTTTCTATTACAATATAGTCAGAGAAAGAAATATTGTGAGATAGGAAAAAAAGAAAAAAGAAAATTATTTTTCTTACTTTCATGTAGAAAAATGCTACCTGCCTTACTGGCCATTATAGTTGTTTACTTTAAACTTATTTCTTTGTCAAAGGAATCCTTTTTTCTCTGAGAATTGAATATGATGGACAAGGGTTACTCTCCATCTCTTTTTTCTTTTTCTGTTTTGTAACAATACATTTTCTTAGGAAATATTCGTCACATTTCTAGCAACTAAAAACCTGCGTAGCATTTCTAATAACTACAAACCTAAGTCGCATTTAGTTACAAGGTAAATTCATTTCTTCTTTGTGTACAGACAGACCTAGGGTTCAATTCTGAACACCTATTACATATTAAAATTATATGATATGAAACTCTCTTTATTTTGACATAACAATGAAATTTGCCAGGCGATTGTGGAATCAATGGACAACATTAATATATATATTAATATTGATTTGCTCGTCTAGCGTCTAAACATAGCCTAACCCCCCATCTTTTTTTTCACAAATATTTTTTTGACAGTTTTCTAAAGTAGCGGCCCTTTCTATAACTTGAGTGGCTGTCATTGTCGGGCAACACAATGACTTGTATGACCATTTATTTGAAAGTTTTGTCCGGTTCTTCATGAACAATGACATGGGTTTTTAGTGGGTGTGGTTCTATTTTTTCAAGGTCTGTGTTCATCAGCTGATTTCTTTGTTGACTAACGTTACCCTTGTGTTCTTTTCTTTGGATTAAGTTTATTCTATCCCCTGGTGGTCTAGAAAAATCTCCCTTGTAATTAGGATTAGAATAATTTCCCTTTTGATTAGGATTAGTGTAATTAGGATTAAAATTGTTTCCCTGATTATTGGAATTTTCCCAAGTTCGATTTCTCGACTCTGGTTCGATCTCTGGATAGGTCGTGCCTGGTTATGTCTACTCTCCCTATTTAAATGGTTTCCTCCATTTTGAAATGAGCTATCTTGCAGTTGTGGTTTTGACCTTTCTCTCCTAGAGCGCTCATCAAATATTTCAAGAATTTCTCTCATTTCAACGCTAGTTTTTACTCTAGCCGCTATAAGAGCATCTTGTATTTCACGTGGGAAGTGATGCAATAACTGATTTACTAATCTTTCCTCGTCAATAGGGATGTCCAAATTCCCTGCCTGCATGGCATATCTATTGTAATAGTCACACATAGGCCCTCGATGTGGATCATACCGGCCTGTAAAAATATCATTTACTAATTTGTCCTGCTTATACACGGACCAAAATCTTTTACGAAAAGGTATCTTTATTGCTTCATATGATGTATATTCAGCCTCATGATTATTCAGCCACGCTTCAGCGTCACCTACTAACTTTGAATTAAAAAATGCTATTTTTTGTGCTTCGGTGAGTTTACTATTTTCAAAAAGTCTATCCATATTTTTCAAAAATTGTACAGCATGCACCCTATCATTATTTCCACTGAAGGTGGGTACAGATTCCATTAATTGATTCTGTATGCCTGTACTGGGTAATACTAAGGCACCAGTGGTAATTAGCGTCCCTTTTTCTACTACCTCGTCATATTTTGACTTAGCCTGTTCTAATTGTTGCCGCATTTGTTTGACTGTTTGTGACGTCTTGTCCACAGTCTCAGTCAGGTTGTCCTTAAATTTGTCCAATTGGTGGTCAACTATTTCCTTTATGTACACATCTGGTACAGTGTGTCCATCAAAGAGGTCATTTTGGAATTTAAGGTTATCACTATATATTTGTTGCTCTTTTTCAACAGTCGCAAACCGTTCTTTTAAACTTTGCACCTGTTCTAGAATTTCATTTTTATTTTTTTCGCAACTTTCCTGAGTAGTTTTTAACTTAGAATTTAAAGAGTCCTGTCTAAACTTCAAGTTTTCATTTGCATTTTTGAGTTCTTTTATCTGCTCATTCGTCTGCTTTTCTGACTTACTACAGTCTTCCCTAAGCGTCTGTAGTTCGTCCCTTACCTGCATTTGGTCACTTTTAGTCTGTTGTTGTACTTTCTGTAATTTTGTGTCAAAGTCGTTTTGTACTTCTTGAAATTTACTCTGTAATTCTTGTTCTAACCTGTTCAATTTTTCATCTATTTTCTGACTATTTTTGTCGAACCTTTCATCTATTTTCTGACTATTTTCGTCGAACCTCTCATCTATTTTCTGACTATTTTGATCTATTTTCTGACTCAACTTTTCACTACTCTCTTTCATTTGCTGATTTAACATTTCACTCTTTTCACTACTCTCTCTCATTTGCTGCACTAACTGCATTAATATTACATTGAGGTCATTTGCTGAGGTGGTTTGTTGAGCTATACCTTCTACCTTTGAAACATTCTCCACCCCCCTTAAGTCTTCTTCTTTATGAGCTATTGGTTCAACTACCTTCTTAATTTGTTGTTCACGTTGTTCCTGATCAGATAGTTCTAAACAAGAATGTTCTTTTACTATTGGTTGGGAATATTGTGCTAGGGGAAGGTTATCTTCACTGCTACTACTGTCCGTTTCTTCCATATTTAATGCAATTTTGTTGTTGTTGATGACTTACGTAAGATTCTCCCTGCGTACTTCACCTGAAGTCTAGAAGCTCTGACCTTCTTGTGAAGCTACCTGATTTGGAAGTTCTCCCTTTGAAGTCACCTGGTTTGGAACTTCTTCCGGCGTCGCCTGCTTTGGAACTTCTTCTTCTTAAGTCACCTGTTTTTTTATGTTTTTTTTTAAGTACTTAAGCTGTTTGTGGCACTTTCACTGTTCTTTGAGCACTCACTTTCACTTTCTCGGGTTGTGAACTGAATTTATGTATATATTTTTTTAACTCAGCTTATCAGGCCCCACGTTGGGCGCCATTATTGTAATAATTAAAACGCTAGCCTGATAAGAAATGTCTATACGCCATCGTAAGGGTGATATTATTTTAATAATTAATTATATTATTTTATAAATTAAAAGTTCTGGTGTTTTTTAATAGTCTTTTATTTTAATTTTAAATGAATTAACTGTTTACTTTTAGCTAGATATCACACGCATTTTATATTTTGATAAAAGCCCGACTATTGCGTTAAATGAATCTTAGCTATACGTGTTCTTGTCGAGAAGGAAGGATCACCAACAGTGAGGAGATGTGCGCATTTCAAGGGATATATCAAGCGACATTTCCTTCTCGAAGCTTCCTAGAAGAAAAGGGGTGAGGTCATCCAGGTGCGTCTCTTTCCACAGAAAGTGCGTTGTCTTTTTAAATAGAGACGTAGAAGGATTTCACCACACCTTACAACTCGACAGTTCTACACAAATAAATCTTACAGCCCACTCGAATATTAAATATAGTAATTTTGAATATAGATTTGAATAATAACATATTGATATGTATAATTTCATATCATTACATGTTCACTGAAATAATGTATTTGCCACCCCCCTCTTCTATTACATAGTGTTTATTTCCAAACGTTGTCTCAATTATGTAGCGCCACGTCTTACTACTCGTTCGGGTTATACGCTTTAAGTATTAATTACGCTGATGGATTAGGAATTAGGAAGGTTGAATTAGATGAAGTGAAGCCATATTTGCGTGGAAAACCATTCAGGAAAAACCACCCCCACTTCACTTGACCGAGATTCGAACCTTGATCTCCACGTCCCCCGGGCTCAACACGACTAGCGCGTTAGCCAACTACGCCCCCGAGGAGGGTAGTAAGAAATATAAATGTGCGTATTACCACTCGAGTTCAGGATATCAATTTATTATCACAAATAGATTGGGATAACTTAGAAGAAATGTACCAGAAATTACTTAGAGGAAATGTGAGACTCTATTTTTGTTTTGTTTTGTAAAAGCCCCTTTAGTACACTCAAACGGAAATCAAAACTGTACTTCCCCATCGATATAAAAATCAGTTGGACAACCGCCTTTGTGTGGTGACTCAGAGTTTATCCAATCAGCCGTCTCGATACATCTACCTTAATACACGATAATATAAGGCAGTAATATTCAATATGGGGTTCGCAAAGATATATTTAGGGGGCACGTAAAAATATATATACAGGGTGATAAGTCAAAATTTGAGGGCTAGTGTTGGAGAACAATATTGAAGCAAAATGAGATACGGAATGGTGGCCCGGAAATGTTTCAGTCAAAAGTTTTAGGTGAAAAAAAAAAGCTTATTATTTAATATATTATTTTGGATGTAGCTTATTTAATTTATTTTACATGTAGAGTATAGAATAGTTTTAGATTGCATTATGAACCAAAAAACTTTGGGGTACAAATTTGAAGAAAATTATATCTGGGGCTAGGCTAGCAAAAAAAAAATAACATTAGTCAACCTCAGTGGTATTGGAAATAAAGTGCTCACATCAGGGCCCCGGATTCAAACCCTGCCGAAGTCAACTGATTTTTCTTGAGAGATAAAAATCAGTAGCACAACTTCCTTAGGATGGGGAAGTAAAAACGTATGTCACATGTTGATTGTGTACATGTAAGATAACGCTGGAAGGTATGTTAGAATACCTTTTCCGGTAAAAATTGGAAGGCCCTTTCGCGCTGGCTCATAGAAATTCTCGTGCTCTGATTGAATCAGAAAATGCACGTTAAATACCTCAAATAAGCCCATTCGTAAAATGGAATCAGTTGAAGACACGAGTTTAAACGTCCCCCTTCAGTCATTTAAACGTCGACATATTGAGCGTCAATCTAGACATATTTTCAAAAGTAGATCTTATTTTGATAGAGTGAACAAGAGAGGAGCGCGTGGTAATTGTAAATGCGGTGAAAAACATTTTATATCGCTTTTAGGTGATATATCAATTTACCTCAAATAAGCCCATTTAAAAAAAATATCCATTGATTTAATGTAATATTGTGTGCATGTAAAATAACGGTGGAAGGTATGTTAGAATACCTTTCCCGCTAAAAATTGGAAGGTCCTTTCGCGCTGGCTCATAGAAATTCTCGTGCTCTGATTGAATCATAAAACGAACGTTAAATACCTCAAATAAGCGTATTTTATAAAATATCCATTGATTTAATGTAATCCACCTCAATACGTCGACTGTAGTATATTCTTACGTACAGTCTAATATGTTTATCGAAAGACCGCATTGTATACAGTCAGTAGGTCATTAATGTATCTTTCTGTCACTCTCTTTGGTTCTATCGCTCTTACACAAGGCGGCCTTGCAAACAACATTGCGGCACAAGTCACCGATCACCTTGAACCAATGCCAAACCAAGGTGCGCAGTCCAAACTTCACAGGAAGGACCTGACAGCTAGAGAACTTACTAGATCTACTCTCACTTATGGATATGTCAAACCATGTGACCTGCAGACGTTACCTTTGATAGATATTATCAATACCTATAAAATAACACCGATAGTTTTAGTAAAATGTTACCAATGTTGGTCACAATTAGTATTTTTCGAAAAAAGGTCCTTCTTTTGAAAACTGAACTGTAGTCATATCTTTGGCTAGCTCGACCTTGAGCCTTAGAAAAAATCTCATCAAGAATACGATCTCTTTTTAATTTATAGTGTATTTAACTTGCACTTTTATGAAAACATGCTGAACTTACAAACTAACTTAACCTAGGACAGCACGTCTAAAACTACACACCCATCCATAGCTCATAGATATTTACTGATTGGATAGTAAGACTTACAAACAAGCTTAATCTAGGACAATACTTCTAATACTACACACCCAGCCTTACCTCCTGGATATTTACTAATTGTATAGCAGGACTTACAAACAAACTTAACCTAGGGCAGTAGTCTAATACTACACACTCAGCACTAGCTCCTAGATATTTACTAATTGGATAACAGGACCGACAATTTTTCGTCTTCCTTAGAAGCACCCGGACCACTTACCCATGGTCACATAAACCAAAAGTATTAACTACGGGTTTAACAGAAGATACATCTACTGAAGTGGTAGCCGCATGATCTGAGGTGTCATATCAACCATAGGCTGAACTGCTGATGACGGGGAGATAAGGGTTCGAACCCCGGTGCTGTGTACTTAGGGTAACTTTTTCTAATACGATTCGACATTCTCCCTCCAACCAAATGCAGGTACACTTTCCATAAACTTCATCTAACACATCCATAACCAATTAGATTAATTAGTGTATAGGTGTATATAAACGAAACAGGAAGTAGGTGACCTGGCGGTCTAGGGTGTCAGATTTCTGTGCTAGGGCTCCGGGGTTCAATCCTCGGTCTCGGCAAAGATTTATCTGATTGGAAAACCCTTCCTTCACCTCTGACAAGACGTGTATTAATCACAACTCGTG
Organism: Timema cristinae; assembly: GCA_039000515.1. Taxonomy (NCBI): domain Eukaryota; kingdom Metazoa; phylum Arthropoda; class Insecta; order Phasmatodea; family Timematidae; genus Timema; species Timema cristinae. The sequence continues at coordinate 20,737 of JBCFYV010003029.1, forward strand.
AATGTGGGGAATGCCAGGCCTCCACCGTGGTTCGGATCCCACGTTAATCTTTAATGTTATCCCAATTTGAATGTTGTTGTATTTTTTTAAAATCTACTGTACTTATTTTGTTTCCGTATACTGTGTTATTTATGTCATAAATGGACTATATTTTATAGCCCCCAGTAATATTATACATATGTAATTTCTTTTCTTATCTATTTGTAAATAAATCTGATCAAATATTGTTTTAAAACACCAAGAGGCAATACCGAGCCAAAATTGTTTAGTGAAAAACTACTGTAAAGCGGCTAAAGAATTTTTATAATCTGGATTTTTTTATATTTAAAACATAAATATGGACATGACTGATTTGGACATATTTAGTCTTGTTCATTAAAAATACATTAAAAAAAGGAATAATGTGTGATTGAAACACTTAGGTTAAATTGCTGCCAATATTTATGGTAGCCCTCGAAAAAGTGTAATTTATCATACGTTAGCATTCTTATACTTTGGTGAATGGTGATAGGGTATATTTAAATTAATTTATCTCTTCCTTTTAACCTATGATACACATTTTAAATCACTTATATCAACTTCTGATTCAATCATGGAGTGCAAATAAAATATTAAATAGCTATATGTTGACAAGAAAATAAAATGGAAAACCATTTAAAACAAACCACTCCAGTTCACCTAACTGAGATTTGAACCATATACATCTTCTCATTTAGAGTCATATTATTTAGTTCTAAAATTAAACTTAATCTCCACTTTGTAAAACGTAATAAAACTTATACAAAACTAAGCCGTTTTCTAAACATTCACAAAGTTACAATAAATGTTAATAAACATACCATTTTGAGTGAGAAATTACACAAAATTAGTGTTGATACAAACTCTAAAGAGTTAAAAGCATTGAGCTTTTAAAATAATTAAATTTAAAAATGTAACTACAAAATAAAAATAAATTAATAATTTGAAATTATAAATTTCTTTGAATGAGGGATAATTTGATATAAAAAAATATTGGCAATTTTAAACGGGGAGATTCTTGTACAAATATATAATTTTTTCAGAATATTCCATTTGAAATTGACACCACAAACCAAATGGAGTCAACTTTTGAATCGATAATAGGAGATGATGATTTAAAAAAATCAAATCTTTAGAACAAATTAATGAACATTTGTTTTTTATTTCCGGACCGAACAGATTTTTTTCTCCATCGATGATAAAATGTAAATAGTTACACAACTTAAGTTAGTGTTGATCATCATAGGATCGATTGATCGATTGATTGCTCCTCAGAATCATAAGATAATCAATTATTCTAGAAAACTTAAACAACTTAAGACTGTGCATATCTTTAATTTTATCTCAATTTGAATGTTGTTGTATTTTTTTAAAATCTACTGTACTTATTTTGTTTCCGTATACCGTGTTATTTATGTCATAAATGGCCTATATTTTATAGGCCCCAATAATATTATACATATGTACTGGAAAGTAGATAGGAAACCACTTTCACAAAAGCATACGATATATTTCTTCCTTTCCTTCCCCTTCCACTTGCCGTGCCTGTATGACGTAGCACTTCAACGTAAAATTGAATAATATAGTATCACAACGTTCTTCAGATAAAGAGTGAATATTTATGTTAGGCGCTAACAGAAATATGTGATCAATAATCAAGAAAATTACAAATTTAAATAGGTTACACAAAATCTGATATTTTTTCCACTAATATTAATAATATCAATAATATTATTGAGGCCTATAAAATATGGGCCATTTATGACATAAATAACACGGTATACGGAAACAAAATAAGTACAGTAGATTTTAAAAAAATACAACAACATTCAAATTGAGATAAAATTAAAGATATGCACAGTCTTAAGTTGTTTAAGTTTTTAGAATAATTGATTATCTTATGATTCTGAGGAGCAATCAATCGATCAATCGATCCTATGATGATCAACACTAACTTAAGTTGTGTAACTATTTACATTTTATCATCGATGGAGAAAAAAATCTGTTCGGTCCGGAAATAAAAAACAAATGTTCATTAATTTGTTCTAAAGATTTGATTTTTTTAAATCATCATCTCCTATTATCGATTCAAAAGTTGACTCCATTTGGTTTGTGGTGTCAATTTCAAATGGAATATTCTGAAAAAATTATATATTTGTACAAGAATCTCCCCGTTTAAAATTGCCAATATTTTTTTATATCAAATTATCCCTCATTCAAAGAAATTTATAATTTCAAATTATTAATTTATTTTTATTTTGTAGTTACATTTTTAAATTTAATTATTTTAAAAGCTCAATGCTTTTAACTCTTTAGAGTTTGTATCAACACTAATTTTGTGTAATTTCTCACTCAAAATGGTATGTTTATTAACATTTATTGTAACTTTGTGAATGTTTAGAAAACGGCTTAGTTTTGTATAAGTTTTATTACGTTTTACAAAGTGGAGATTAAGTTTAATTTTAGAACTAAATAATATGACTCTAAATGAGAAGATGTATATGGTTCAAATCTCAGTTAGGTGAACTGGAGTGGTTTGTTTTAAATGGTTTTCCATTTTATTTTCTTGTCAACATATAGCTATTTAATATTTTATTTGCACTCCATGATTGAATCAGAAGTTGATATAAGTGATTTAAAATGTGTATCATAGGTTAAAAGGAAGAGATAAATTAATTTAAATATACCCTATCACCATTCACCAAAGTATAAGAATGCTAACGTATGATAAATTACACTTTTTCGAGGGCTACCATAAATATTGGCAGCAATTTAACCTAAGTGTTTCAATCACACATTATTCCTTTTTTTTAATGTATTTTTAATGAACAAGACTAAATATGTCCAAATCAGTCATGTCCATATTTATGTTTTAAATATAAAAAAATCCAGATTATAAAAATTCTTTAGCCGCTTTACAGTAGTTTTTCACTAAACAATTTTGGCTCGGTATTGCCTCTTGGTGTTTTAAAACAATATTTGATCAGATTTATTTTACAAATAGATAAGAAAAGAAATTACATATGTATAATATTACTGGGGGCTATAAAATATAGTCCATTTATGACATAAATAACACAGTATACGGAAACAAAATAAGTACAGTAGATTTTAAAAAAATACAACAACATTCAAATTGGGATAACATTAAAGATTAACGTGGGATCCGAACCACGGTGGAGGCCTGGCATTCCCCACATTCACGAGTTGTGATTAATACACGTCTTGTCAGAGGTGAAGGAAGGGTTTTCCAATCAGATAAATCTTTGCCGAGACCGAGGATTGAACCCCGGAGCCCTAGCACAGAAATCTGACACCCTAGACCGCCAGGTCACCTACTTCCTGTTTCGTTTATATACACCTATACACTAATTAATCTAATTGGTTATGGATGTGTTAGATGAAGTTTATGGAAAGTGTACCTGCATTTGGTTGGAGGGAGAATGTCGAATCGTATTAGAAAAAGTTACCCTAAGTACACAGCACCGGGGTTCGAACCCTTATCTCCCCGTCATCAGCAGTTCAGCCTATGGTTGATATGACACCTCAGATCATGCGGCTACCACTTCAGTAGATGTATCTTCTGTTAAACCCGTAGTTAATACTTTTGGTTTATGTGACCATGGGTAAGTGGTCCGGGTGCTTCTAAGGAAGACGAAAAATTGTCGGTCCTGTTATCCAATTAGTAAATATCTAGGAGCTAGTGCTGAGTGTGTAGTATTAGACTACTGCCCTAGGTTAAGTTTGTTTGTAAGTCCTGCTATACAATTAGTAAATATCCAGGAGGTAAGGCTGGGTGTGTAGTATTAGAAGTATTGTCCTAGATTAAGCTTGTTTGTAAGTCTTACTATCCAATCAGTAAATATCTATGAGCTATGGATGGGTGTGTAGTTTTAGACGTGCTGTCCTAGGTTAAGTTAGTTTGTAAGTTCAGCATGTTTTCATAAAAGTGCAAGTTAAATACACTATAAATTAAAAAGAGATCGTATTCTTGATGAGATTTTTTCTAAGGCTCAAGGTCGAGCTAGCCAAAGATATGACTACAGTTCAGTTTTCAAAAGAAGGACCTTTTTTCGAAAAATACTAATTGTGACCAACATTGGTAACATTTTACTAAAACTATCGGTGTTATTTTATAGGTATTGATAATATCTATCAAAGGTAACGTCTGCAGGTCACATGGTTTGACATATCCATAAGTGAGAGTAGATCTAGTAAGTTCTCTAGCTGTCAGGTCCTTCCTGTGAAGTTTGGACTGCGCACCTTGGTTTGGCATTGGTTCAAGGTGATCGGTGACTTGTGCCGCAATGTTGTTTGCAAGGCCGCCTTGTGTAAGAGCGATAGAACCAAAGAGAGTGACAGAAAGATACATTAATGACCTACTGACTGTATACAATGCGGTCTTTCGATAAACATATTAGACTGTACGTAAGAATATACTACAGTCGACGTATTGAGGTGGATTACATTAAATCAATGGATATTTTATAAAATACGCTTATTTGAGGTATTTAACGTTCGTTTTATGATTCAATCAGAGCACGAGAATTTCTATGAGCCAGCGCGAAAGGACCTTCCAATTTTTAGCGGGAAAGGTATTCTAACATACCTTCCACCGTTATTTTACATGCACACAATATTACATTAAATCAATGGATATTTTTTTTAAATGGGCTTATTTGAGGTAAATTGATATATCACCTAAAAGCGATATAAAATGTTTTTCACCGCATTTACAATTACCACGCGCTCCTCTCTTGTTCACTCTATCAAAATAAGATCTACTTTTGAAAATATGTCTAGATTGACGCTCAATATGTCGACGTTTAAATGACTGAAGGGGGACGTTTAAACTCGTGTCTTCAACTGATTCCATTTTACGAATGGGCTTATTTGAGGTATTTAACGTGCATTTTCTGATTCAATCAGAGCACGAGAATTTCTATGAGCCAGCGCGAAAGGGCCTTCCAATTTTTACCGGAAAAGGTATTCTAACATACCTTCCAGCGTTATCTTACATGTACACAATCAACATGTGACATACGTTTTTACTTCCCCATCCTAAGGAAGTTGTGCTACTGATTTTTATCTCTCAAGAAAAATCAGTTGACTTCGGCAGGGTTTGAATCCGGGGCCCTGATGTGAGCACTTTATTTCCAATACCACTGAGGTTGACTAATGTTATTTTTTTTTTGCTAGCCTAGCCCCAGATATAATTTTTCTTCAAATTTGTACCCCAAAGTTTTTTGGTTCATAATGCAATCTAAAACTATTCTATACTCTACATGTAAAATAAATTAAATAAGCTACATCCAAAATAATATATTAAATAATAAGCTTTTTTTTTTCACCTAAAACTTTTGACTGAAACATTTCCGGGCCACCATTCCGTATCTCATTTTGCTTCAATATTGTTCTCCAACACTAGCCCTCAAATTTTGACTTATCACCCTGTATATATATTTTTACGTGCCCCCTAAATATATCTTTGCGAACCCCATATTGAATATTACTGCCTTATATTATCGTGTATTAAGGTAGATGTATCGAGACGGCTGATTGGATAAACTCTGAGTCACCACACAAAGGCGGTTGTCCAACTGATTTTTATATCGATGGGGAAGTACAGTTTTGATTTCCGTTTGAGTGTACTAAAGGGGCTTTTACAAAACAAAACAAAAATAGAGTCTCACATTTCCTCTAAGTAATTTCTGGTACATTTCTTCTAAGTTATCCCAATCTATTTGTGATAATAAATTGATATCCTGAACTCGAGTGGTAATACGCACATTTATATTTCTTACTACCCTCCTCGGGGGGCGTAGTTGGCTAACGCGCTAGTCGTGTTGAGCCCGGGGGACGTGGAGATCAAGGTTCGAATCTCGGTCAAGTGAAGTGGGGGTGGTTTTTCCTGAATGGTTTTCCACGCAAATATGGCTTCACTTCATCTAATTCAACCTTCCTAATTCCTAATCCATCAGCGTAATTAATACTTAAAGCGTATAACCCGAACGAGTAGTAAGACGTGGCGCTACATAATTGAGACAACGTTTGGAAATAAACACTATGTAATAGAAGAGGGGGGTGGCAAATACATTATTTCAGTGAACATGTAATGATATGAAATTATACATATCAATATGTTATTATTCAAATCTATATTCAAAATTACTATATTTAATATTCGAGTGGGCTGTAAGATTTATTTGTGTAGAACTGTCGAGTTGTAAGGTGTGGTGAAATCCTTCTACGTCTCTATTTAAAAAGACAACGCACTTTCTGTGGAAAGAGACGCACCTGGATGACCTCACCCCTTTTCTTCTAGGAAGCTTCGAGAAGGAAATGTCGCTTGATATATCCCTTGAAATGCGCACATCTCCTCACTGTTGGTGATCCTTCCTTCTCGACAAGAACACGTATAGCTAAGATTCATTTAACGCAATAGTCGGGCTTTTATCAAAATATAAAATGCGTGTGATATCTAGCTAAAAGTAAACAGTTAATTCATTTAAAATTAAAATAAAAGACTATTAAAAAACACCAGAACTTTTAATTTATAAAATAATATAATTAATTATTAAAATAATATCACCCTTACGATGGCGTATAGACATTTCTTATCAGGCTAGCGTTTTAATTATTACAATAATGGCGCCCAACGTGGGGCCTGATAAGCTGAGTTAAAAAAATATATACATAAATTCAGTTCACAACCCGAGAAAGTGAAAGTGAGTGCTCAAAGAACAGTGAAAGTGCCACAAACAGCTTAAGTACTTAAAAAAAAACATAAAAAAACAGGTGACTTAAGAAGAAGAAGTTCCAAAGCAGGCGACGCCGGAAGAAGTTCCAAACCAGGTGACTTCAAAGGGAGAACTTCCAAATCAGGTAGCTTCACAAGAAGGTCAGAGCTTCTAGACTTCAGGTGAAGTACGCAGGGAGAATCTTACGTAAGTCATCAACAACAACAAAATTGCATTAAATATGGAAGAAACGGACAGTAGTAGCAGTGAAGATAACCTTCCCCTAGCACAATATTCCCAACCAATAGTAAAAGAACATTCTTGTTTAGAACTATCTGATCAGGAACAACGTGAACAACAAATTAAGAAGGTAGTTGAACCAATAGCTCATAAAGAAGAAGACTTAAGGGGGGTGGAGAATGTTTCAAAGGTAGAAGGTATAGCTCAACAAACCACCTCAGCAAATGACCTCAATGTAATATTAATGCAGTTAGTGCAGCAAATGAGAGAGAGTAGTGAAAAGAGTGAAATGTTAAATCAGCAAATGAAAGAGAGTAGTGAAAAGTTGAGTCAGAAAATAGATCAAAATAGTCAGAAAATAGATGAGAGGTTCGACGAAAATAGTCAGAAAATAGATGAAAGGTTCGACAAAAATAGTCAGAAAATAGATGAAAAATTGAACAGGTTAGAACAAGAATTACAGAGTAAATTTCAAGAAGTACAAAACGACTTTGACACAAAATTACAGAAAGTACAACAACAGACTAAAAGTGACCAAATGCAGGTAAGGGACGAACTACAGACGCTTAGGGAAGACTGTAGTAAGTCAGAAAAGCAGACGAATGAGCAGATAAAAGAACTCAAAAATGCAAATGAAAACTTGAAGTTTAGACAGGACTCTTTAAATTCTAAGTTAAAAACTACTCAGGAAAGTTGCGAAAAAAATAAAAATGAAATTCTAGAACAGGTGCAAAGTTTAAAAGAACGGTTTGCGACTGTTGAAAAAGAGCAACAAATATATAGTGATAACCTTAAATTCCAAAATGACCTCTTTGATGGACACACTGTACCAGATGTGTACATAAAGGAAATAGTTGACCACCAATTGGACAAATTTAAGGACAACCTGACTGAGACTGTGGACAAGACGTCACAAACAGTCAAACAAATGCGGCAACAATTAGAACAGGCTAAGTCAAAATATGACGAGGTAGTAGAAAAAGGGACGCTAATTACCACTGGTGCCTTAGTATTACCCAGTACAGGCATACAGAATCAATTAATGGAATCTGTACCCACCTTCAGTGGAAATAATGATAGGGTGCATGCTGTACAATTTTTGAAAAATATGGATAGACTTTTTGAAAATAGTAAACTCACCGAAGCACAAAAAATAGCATTTTTTAATTCAAAGTTAGTAGGTGACGCTGAAGCGTGGCTGAATAATCATGAGGCTGAATATACATCATATGAAGCAATAAAGATACCTTTTCGTAAAAGATTTTGGTCCGTGTATAAGCAGGACAAATTAGTAAATGATATTTTTACAGGCCGGTATGATCCACATCGAGGGCCTATGTGTGACTATTACAATAGATATGCCATGCAGGCAGGGAATTTGGACATCCCTATTGACGAGGAAAGATTAGTAAATCAGTTATTGCATCACTTCCCACGTGAAATACAAGATGCTCTTATAGCGGCTAGAGTAAAAACTAGCGTTGAAATGAGAGAAATTCTTGAAATATTTGATGAGCGCTCTAGGAGAGAAAGGTCAAAACCACAACTGCAAGATAGCTCATTTCAAAATGGAGGAAACCATTTAAATAGGGAGAGTAGACATAACCAGGCACGACCTATCCAGAGATCGAACCAGGAGTCGAGAAATCGAACTTGGGAAAATTCCAATAATCAGGGAAACAATTTTAATCCTAATTACACTAATCCTAATCAAAAGGGAAATTATTCTAATCCTAATTACAAGGGAGATTTTTCTAGACCACCAGGGGATAGAATAAACTTAATCCAAAGAAAAGAACACAAGGGTAACGTTAGTCAACAAAGAAATCAGCTGATGAACACAGACCTTGAAAAAATAGAACCACACCCACTAAAAACCCATGTCATTGTTCATGAAGAACCGGGACAAAACTTTCAAATAAATGGTCATACAAGTCATTGTGTTGCCCGACAATGACAGCCACTCAAGTTATAGAAAGGGCCGCTACTTTAGAAAACTGTCAAAAAAATATTTGTGAAAAAAAAGATGGGGGGTTAGGCTATGTTTAGACGCTAGACGAGCAAATCAATATTAATATATATATTAATGTTGTCCATTGATTCCACAATCGCCTGGCAAATTTCATTGTTATGTCAAAATAAAGAGAGTTTCATATCATATAATTTTAATATGTAATAGGTGTTCAGAATTGAACCCTAGGTCTGTCTGTACACAAAGAAGAAATGAATTTACCTTGTAACTAAATGCGACTTAGGTTTGTAGTTATTAGAAATGCTACGCAGGTTTTTAGTTGCTAGAAATGTGACGAATATTTCCTAAGAAAATGTATTGTTACAAAACAGAAAAAGAAAAAAGAGATGGAGAGTAACCCTTGTCCATCATATTCAATTCTCAGAGAAAAAAGGATTCCTTTGACAAAGAAATAAGTTTAAAGTAAACAACTATAATGGCCAGTAAGGCAGGTAGCATTTTTCTACATGAAAGTAAGAAAAAATAATTTTCTTTTTTCTTTTTTTTCCTATCTCACAATATTTCTTTCTCTGACTATATTGTAATAGAAAATTGTTTTTTCTATGTACATGTCTTAAATTATATCATAAATTTTGTAAAACTTTAAGTATAATTTTAATGAGATAAGGATAATAAATAAATTCGTTCAAGGTTCTATGAATATTAAATTCTATGTATTCTGTATATTAAATTAAGCAAAGATGATTAATATTGAATTATGTGTTGTACTACCAATGTGTTAAGCAAGAATGATTAAAATGGAATTATTTGTGTTGTATTAATAATGTATTAACAAGGAATCATTTCAATGTTACTATATTAAGTGTGTCATCTTTATTAGACAAGCTGTGTTTAGATAAATAATAATAATTTATCAAGGATTTATCATAGAAAAGTAGTGTATGTAATTCAAGGGTTTATCATAGAAAAGTAATGTATGTAATTCATTAAAAGTGCCTTAAAAGTAATAATATTCAAATATCGATTCATCAGTAACAGTAGGGAAATTTTAAAGATAGAATTTAAATGCAGTATCAAACAAGGGTCAAGGTATGAACCTATTACAAAACAATAAAAATGTTAAAATTTGCAAGAAATTTTATAGGCCAAAGAAATGAACGAGTATTAAGAATCTTTGATACAGAGTTAAAAAAAAAATTGTTTGACCGATCTAAATGATCGATATGAATTAAATATATTTGTTTACGACACCCAGTAATGATCGTTCATGGTAAAGTACCATCATAAATGCGAGGTGTCTAAAGAAAAGGAAGGTATGTTTTAAATTCGCTTGGTATGGATAGGTAGTTATGCAATGATATGAATTATAGTCGTAGGTCTAATATCTAGTCTTCGTGGAAGATACACCAGTTGAGGGTGAAGAACTCGTCGTTGATCCTAATTGCACCAAATAAGGTGAGCTCCGTCGTTGATCCAATATACTTTAAGGTGAGTTAAGTCGTTAAAAATAAAAATATATATATATATGGGAGGAATTGCCCCATAAAATCTATTTGAGTCTACGTCATTGAAGAAAGGTAAGACAATAGTCGACATAATTCATTTTGTTTAAACCTATACCAGGGAAGGAATTAAAGTTGTTTGATGAGATTTTCTGGTGTTTTTCGTAAACAAATTAAAACAATATAATTAATAACAAAACTAGATAAAAGTATTCAACGGTGAAGTAAAGGAGAATGTCAAATATTTTGTCTTGGGCCTATAAAATAAAAAATAGCTGGAGCAAATGCTGATTTAATTAAAGTCGTATAAAAAAAGTTAACTTAATTAAAATCAAATTGATTTGATTAAAACATTGTTAAAAATCAAGGGATAGTAGCCACGGGATTAAGGAGGATCAATCAATGAATATTGAGATAGATAATTTAAAACATTGTGTAATAAAACAATTAAATTAAGGGTTTTATCTACATTGTATAACATATTATATTAAATATGTCAAATATATTGTATTAAGTAAATAAAATGTAATTTTGGTTAAATATTTTAGAACTAAAATTTTCTGAATAATGCTATTGGATTTAAAAAAAAACATAATAAAGAAAACAAATTATTTTAGTGTGACACTGTTAAAAAAAAACACCTTTTCTGTTTTGTTGTATGTAACAAAGGAATTTCAAGAGAGAAAGTATGGTTGAGGACAAACCTTAACTCAACAATTGTACTTAAAAATAATTTTGTTCTGTATATTCAATTTTAAGTGTATTTATAAGAAACATGTACATTATGTAATTGCTGTTAGATACCACACACGTTCAATCTTTCCAGCAATTAGGGGGGTAACAGTAATGATATGAAATTATACATATCAATATGTTATTATTCAAATCTATATTCAAAATTACTATATTTAATATTCGAGTGGGCTGTAAGATTTATTTGTGTAGAACTGTCGAGTTGTAAGGTGTGGTGAAATCCTTCTACGTCTCTATTTAAAAAGACAACGCACTTTCTGTGGAAAGAGACGCACCTGGATGACCTCACCCCTTTTCTTCTAGGAAGCTTCGAGAAGGAAATGTCGCTTGATATACCCCTTCAAATGCGCACATCTCCTCACTGCTAGTGATCCTTCCTTCTCGACAAGAACACGTATAGCTAAGATTCATTTAACGCAATAGTCGGGCTTTTATCAAAATATAAAATGCGTGTGATATCTAGCTAAAAGTAAACAGTTAATTCATTTAAAATTAAAATAAAAGACTATTAAAAAACACCAGAACTTTTAATTTATAAAATAATATAATTAATTATTAAAATAATATCACCCTTACGATGGCGTATAGACATTTCTTATCAGGCTAGCGTTTTAATTATTACAAACATACTATAAAAAAATTATAGTGTGTTATCTCGAATTGCATAAACAAAGACGCTTTATTTCAGCGAACCTCCTATTTAAATACTATTTTATTTCAAACACAAAATTGTCTTATTTTAGCGAGAATACAATATAAACAGCAACTATAATGTGTCCTCCCTTATCTTCTTTGAACAGATAAAGCCACCTTATTTAAGCGAACATACTATAAAAATACTATTTTATTTCAGACACAAAATTGTCTTATTATAGCGAGAATACAATATAAACAGCAACTATAATGTGTCGTCCCTTATCTTCTTTGAACAGATAAAGCCACCTTATTTAAGCGAACATACTATAAAAATACTATTTTATTTCAGACACAAAATTGTCTTATTTTAGCGAGAATACAATATAAACAGCAACTATTAATGTGTCCTCCCTTATCTTCTTTGAACAGATAAAGCCACCTTATTTAAGCGAACATACTATAAAAATACATTTTTATTTCAGACACAAAATTGTTTATTTTAGCGAGAATACAATATAAACAGCAACTATTATGTGTCCTCCCTTATCTTCTTTGAACAGATAAAGCCACCTTATTTATGCGAACATACTATAAAAATACTATTTTATTTCAGACACAAAATTGTCTTATTTTAGCGAGAATACAATATAAACAGCAACTATAATGTGTCATCCCTTATCTTCTTTTCACTGATAAAGCCACCTTATTTAAGCGAACATACTATAAAAATACTATTTTATTTCAGACACAAAATTGTCTTATTTTAGCGAGAATACAATATAAACAGCAACTATAATGTGTCGTCCCTTATCTTCTTTTCACAGATAAAGCCACCTTATTTAAGCGAACATACTATTTAAATACTATTTTATTTCAAACACAAAATTGTCTTATTTTAGCGAGAATACAATATAAACAGCAACTATAATGTGTCCTCCCTTATCTTCTTTGAACAGATAAAGCCACCTTATCTAAGCGAACATACTATATTAAATATTTTATTTCAAACACAAAATTGTCTTATTTTAGCGAGAATACAATATAAACAGCAACTATAATGGGTCGTCCCTTATCTTATTTGCAGAGATAAAGCCGCCTTATCTAAGCGGACATACTATAAAATTCTATAGTGAGCTTATTTCAATCACAAAGCCGTCTTATTTTAACGAACATACAATAAAAACAGCAACTATTATGTGTCCTCCCTTATCTTCTTTGCGCAGATAAAGCCGCCTTATTTAAGCGAACCTACTATAAAATTCTATAGTGAGCTGTCAATGTGACGGTGACGTCACACACCCATTACTACTGACGTCAATTTCTTACGTCACAGACTACCATACAAATATTTTAATTACACCATAGTCTCATACGTTATTATTACAGTTGCTGGCTCAGAGCGGCATTGAAGCCATACGTCATTGAAGCGTTCCTTCTAAGTTATCCCAATCTATTTGTGATAGTAAATTGATATCCTGAACTCGAGTGGTAATACGCACATTTATATTTCTTACTACTCTCCTCGGGGGCGTAGTTGGCTAACGCGCTAGTCGTGTTGAGCTCGGGGGGCGTGGAGATCGAGGTTCGAATCTCGGTCAAGTGCTGTGACATCCAAATGCGGGCTGACGTCACACGGCAAGGCTGACCAAGGCTGACCTCACTCACTGAATTCATATACACTTAAAAAAAACTTGTCCGCGACAGAAATTATCTTGGCGGTGACCTTTTAAAACTAACCTATTTATTTCAAATATTTGATATATAAAGAACTAAACATTTAAACTGATTACAATTCATATACACTTAAAACTTGTCCGAGACATAAATTATCTTAGCGCTGACCAACTAACCGGAACGTCACACAGGATGACGTCATAATACTATCACTATATCTCTACCATACCTTCCCCGACGTCACTCAGCAGTCATATTATTTGTGATGTAAAAATCCACACCTACATTCAAATATACAGGCTGACGTCACATGGCAGGGCTGACCTTACTCAATAAAACGTCACTATCTTAGTCTCATACGTCATATTTTGAATAATTAGCGACCGGACAAAGCTAGGCGTACCACAGGCTGACCAACAGGCTGACGTCACATGTCAGGGTTGACCTTACTCAATAAAACGTCACTATCTTAGTCTCATACGTCATATTCTGAATAATTAGCGACCGGATAAAGGGGGGTGGTGTCTAGCATAGCTACCGCCACTTAATATTCATGGGCGAGGCTGACGTCACGACGCAAGGCTGACCACACTCAATAAAACGTCACTATCATAGTCGTCATATTTTGAATAATTGGCTCAACGCGGGTCTATACCTGACATACGTCATTGAAAACGTCAATCTACACACGACATACGTCATTGAAACGTCAATTACATACTCTCATACGTCAAATTATGAATAATTATCGATGGGACAAAGTCGCCCACTAACTACTGATGTGTTAACTTTTCCATATAAATTTAATAACCCTCTTGTAAGTAGGCCTATTCATAAACCAATTTGTAGTATAGTGAAAATCTTGAATTTAGATTAATATTCATCGGAGTGTGTCAAACTATACATTTAAAGGGTAATATTAGATTCAGCTACAATTATGTTATATAAGTTGGTAATAATATGTGTCCCTCTCACAGTTTTATTCTATAGGTATGCAGAGAAAGGAAACCAAAGATGATGTAGGTGTTTTTCATTGTGTCCCTCAAAACATAAGCAACTAAACTAGTCAACCAATTGAGGCCTCTCAAAATTTAACCAATACAAAACAAGTCAACCAATTGAGGCCTCTCAAAATATAAGCAACAAAACAAGTCAACCAATTGAGGCCTCTCAAAATATAACCAACAAAACAAGTCAACCAATTGAGGCATCTCAAAATATAAGCAACAAAACAAGTCAACCAATTGAGGCCTCTCAAAATATAAGCAACAAAACAAGTCAACTAATTGAGGCCTCTCAAAATATAACCAACAAAACAAGTCAACCAATTGAGGCCTCTCAAAATATAACCAACAAAACAAGTCAACCAATTGAGGCCTCTCAAAATATAACCAACAAAACAAGTCAACCAATTGAGGCCTCTCAAAATATAAGCAATGAAAATCTCTGGAAATCCGTTGACTCAGGAGCATAATTATCTCATATATAATTTGATATGCCCGAAAATGGCTATTTATTTATCTAACTCTTTCTCTCTCACACTCTCTCCCCCCCTCTCCTTCTCTCTCTCACACACACACACACACACTCTATAACAACACTTTCTCACATATCTTCTATCATTCTCTCTCAGACTTTCTCTCTCTTTCTCACACTCTTTCCAGTCACTACCACTATTAACCAATCTTTCAAACAGTATATTTATCACAATTGCTCTTAAACTCTCTCAAACTCTCTCTCTTAAACTTTTACTCTCTCCCAAACAATCTCTCAAACCCTGCGTCTCTCTAAAACTTTATTTTACATGCTCTTACATTTTCCCTCTTTCTCACTCTCTCAAATAATATCTCTTTCTCTGTCTCATACTTTTTCTATCTGTCTCAAACGATCTCTCAAACTTTCTTAAAATCACTCTTTCCCTCAAATTCGCTCTATATAAACAATCTCTCTCGAACTTTCTCTCACCCAAACTATCTCTCTCTCTCATACTCTCTCAAAAACTCTCTTTCAATCTCTATTTTTATCAAAATCTCGCTCTCTCTTTAACTCAAACTTTCTTCTATAAAATTGTATCTCTCTCTAAAACTTTCTCTTTCTTAGTCTCTCTCACACGCTCTTACATTTTCGCTCTCTTTCTTACAATACCTCTCACAGTCTCTATCCCAAAATTTCCCTTACACGATATATCTCACACATTTTCCCTTTCTCACACACACACACACACACACTCCCTCACACACTTTATCAGACACTCTCCGTCATGTACTCTCTCTCACACACTTTATCAGACACTCTCCGTCATGTACTCTCTCTCACACACACACACTCTCTCACTTTCTCCCTCACACTCAAACACTCCTTTTTTCCCACTTTTCCCAGTTATCTCTAAAACATACACATACTCTCTCACTATCACTCGTTCAAACTCACTCTCTCTCACTTTCTCTCACACTCACACAATCACACACACACTCATTTTCTCTATCATATCTTATATATATTTTGGTAAGCAAGTCTCTGGTTATAAAAATTACGGGTAAATGGCTGAACATATTTTGTTAAACGACCACTCATTTTAAAGATTAGGTAGGTGTCGAGGATGTTGGCAAAATGAGTAGTTTTCAACTGAAACATGATTTTCCCAGCAAATTTTCAGCTTTCCATTCTTTGTTTACATCACGATAGAAACACTTAATTGCGTGCACGGTTGTATATCTGTAAATAAAATGTTTCTATTTTTTTTTTACAAATAATACCAACCCACTACTTTATGGTGCAACAATTATTATAAAGATTACGGAAATAGTGATTTCCGCTTCCCCATTGTGGATTGACTGATAATACTGTTTCCATCCTGTTCTCGGCCACATTATATTGCATCTTAGATAATCATTTCTCTATGGTTTCCTGTTGTCTACCTTCACAATACAGAGAGAGACCAGAGGTAAAAGTGTTGGACTCAATTGTCTCGAGTGTAAAGCAATGGATAACTTGACTTGAAGTATTAATACTTGAAAGTATATCTAATGAGTTGTTTTAGCTGTCAGATAATATTATGTCCATTACCCCATTAGAAAGATAGTCGGGGTATAATTTCGATTGAATATTATATTTGTTAAATTATCTTCATTTAATTAATCTAAATAACTTAAATAGAATTAGCTTAAATATAATTTTAAACATAAAAAATGTAAAACATAACTTGACAGTCAGATTCTTATTCTTTGATACTCCCTCTGAACAACAGTCACCACAGATTACAATTGTTTGTTGTTTGCCACAGTAAAATAATTAATTGATAGACAGCTTCTGATTTGGTTTAATAAATAAGGAAAATATAAAACAGCTAATATGATTGAAAAACAAAATTTATTTCAGTAATTAAGTTCTTAATCTCTAGTTAGCCATTGATGTGTAACATCAGTAAGGCCCTTGATAATTATTTCGAGGTGTCAATATTTTAATACTGGTTCGAGCAATGGCATTTCTGATTATTTGATACCCGGATTGGGTCCTTACTCTGGCACTCCCTTGAATATTTTTTAAAGCTAAACATACAAATATAATACATTTTAATTATATTATAAAATCATAAAGTACAGTCACAAGCCCCTAGAAGTTATTTAGGAGGGTCATCCCCAGATTTAAATAAATCAGATGCCATAAGACAGGTATGTCAAACTCGTCTGATCATAAAGGCCACATTAAACATTAAAAACTCTGGGGGGGGGGGAGGCATGTTTCAAAACAATGTTACTGTCATTTTCTTAGGTAAACATAAATCCAGCTCGCTAGCGTATTATTACAAAATGAAATGAGTAGGCTCTCTATATAAAACAGTAAGACTAACTCTATTTTTTTACCAAAAATTTGAAACATGATATTTACAAAAAAAAAGTGTTAATGTTTCAACAACGGTGTTATAGGCAGGCTTTAAATCTTGTATGAAAGCCTAGCCATCTCTAGAAGGCCGTGGTCAGAGCGAGGTGGCAACACCGCATACTGGGGCCAGATACTTCTCATGGTTATGCTAAAATGTGATGAATTATTTATTTCTAAGCAAAAAAAGTAAATGTAAATGTAATGACAAGTATATCCAAAGTATTAATAGAGGCGGGTTATCTGTTCCATCAGATTTTGTAACATTAGCCGCTAGCTAATGTTACAATACTGCAAATTGTAAACTTACCCAATTCTACAAAGACGTCAGCGGCCATGCTCATGTAAACACTGCGAGCCACTTATCAACACACACCTGGCCATCAAGACCTTCCTTGCAAGACTGAGGCGCGCCCACTGGAATACATCACGCCGTTTCTGCTTGCCCAAAGACCATAAGAAGAAAAGAAGTAACACTCCACCAAGTTTACGAGCGGGCTTCTACTAGATCCGTGAGGCTCCTAGAACCTTCTCCACCCTGTCTACGTTCTTTGGTCCCCCCCTTTGACTATGTTCTGCAAGCCGTGTTTTGTGCGTATAAAAGATCGACCATGTGAATTGTGAGCCACTCTTGGGCTGGCGTTGGAATTCGCCTGAACAGGCGAACGCTTCAAAATTAACGATGTAAGCTAAATTCAGTTTAGATGAAATCTTTAACGTTTCTAAAATTCCGTTTAGGCACTTTGTTGTTATTTCATAATGAATAGACTTGATCTTTCAAACTTGCGCTTTAGTGACTTTCCATGATAAATGGACTTAAAACTTTCATACTGGTGGTTGCGTCTTCAAATATCTGCCTACATATAACTTAAAACTTTGCACTTAGCAGTATGCATAAAGTAATTGGACTTTAAGACTTTTCAGATTTAATATTTTAGTGAAACAAGTTACGATTTTACTTCGTTTGGGCTTTTGTGTTGATTTAAATGACAAGGCAAAGTTCGCAGTTAAGATTTAGATCTATTATGTCCGGCATGATTGAACGTAAAACTTCGGGCATAATAAATTTAAAATCGCGTAAAGATTGCTGGTATCATATTATGTTCTTTATACTATTTATGATGTTACGTTTTGTGCACTTATATTATTAAACGTAATCTCTAAAAAACCTGCTTTTGTTAATTATTTTCAAAGGTTAATAAGTTTGGTTCAGAACTTAAGACCTATAAATTATGTCATTCATAATTTTACCTTGTCTATGAACTTTAAATATAAACCTCGCAAGGTGTTTCATTAAGCTAATGTTTATTGTATTAGAATAGTTCTTGTTGGGTTGTTTTTGATGTTCACCTTTGAACATGAATTACCTGCCGCCATCAGCGCACCATAGGGGTAAAAGGAAGTTGTTATAGCAACCAAGTTTGTGATTGTAAACGAGAGGTGTAGGCCAATCTAATGCATGGGTCAATCCAACACCAACATCTGGTAATACGTCAGTTAGGTTTAATCATATACCCCTTCCCCTTTTTGGGACTGATGAGGTATTAATAATAATGTTTATAGGTTATATTTTGGGTAATTGTCGTATTGAACTGTACGAGGTTAGGCTGAGGTTTAATTGTTGCTTTCACGCCAAACTGTAGCTTTCCAGAGTAAGCGTAGATGTTCGCTTTCAAATTTGGCGCTCATGGTATGAGGCCATTGGAAAAGGTTGCAAAGACGTTACATACTTGATGATTGTTTATGTATTTATATCTATTTTTGTTCTCTTTTTTGAGAAGTTATAATAAATTATTGTTGATGGTGATATTCGTTCCTTCTTTATAAGTATCATCCTTCGGTAATTTTAAGTTAAGTAGTTCATGTGGGGTAATCACAAATATGGTATAACGTCTGGGCTGTGTTTATCGACCTTTGAGGGCGACCGTGAGAACTTGCCCTCATCTATCTCAAATTGCGTGTGCTGGGTGTTATTTAGCTTACCCAGCGGGTATAACAAGTTCACTCACCCAGCCCACTCTATCGATTGTTATTGTGTTTTTTTTTTAATTTCCTTATTAAGTGTTTGAACCCTCTCTTTTGGATGGTAGATCCTAATTGTGGTTCAATTTTATTTTGGTACTTTGTAAACATGTGGTAGTAATTATGCAAACCCTTTTAACTGAAAAATGTGAGAAATTGTTTATAGCTGCTTAAAATCTGAAACTAATAATTAGTTGGTTAAGCATAGAGGCAATTAAAATTGATACATCTTTCAATTACTGCTTGAAGTTTGTCACTGTGGAACAAATTAAAGATTTACAGCATTAAATATTATCTCTCTTATATCCAATATTCTTTTAAGTAATTATTGTAAAAAAATAATTATTAAGTTAGGTGCTCAAATAATTATTTTTTTTTAATATTTTCATAATATTCTTAAATGTTAAAAAATCGTGAATGTGTTTCTTCCCAACACATTTTAATTATCTACCATGTATAATTATCTAGCTCTCTAAGGCTTACAGTAATGTTAATAGCCTGGATATGGAGTATAATGATCAACATGATAGTACATTTGTTTGTGTTCAAACTATAGTCATTACGTGCAATTTTTTTCTAATATTGTTTGTAAATAATTATAATCCTGAAAATGTATTGCTTAGGTTTATAATGTTTAACATTTAAGACAAATAAGTTAGCCTATGTTAATTTATATTTTGATGAGTCACCTGTTAACTAGCAAATGGTTGAAATATTGTAAATGTTATGAGACAAGTAAAATTACTGTCCCTATGTTCACATTATGAAAACTTAATGTTCCAATTAAAAGTAAGGTTTAGTTTAATCTAATTGTTAAACGAATTTTTGCTAGCTAACGCATTGTGTGAATTATTATCACGCCCCTTTAATAATATTCTGAAATCTAACAACTATAACCAAAATCAGTAAAATTACGAGAGTTTTATAAACACATAGCAGAGCGAGCAATATGGCGAGTAACCCCGGTGAGAAGAGGTATTTCGGCCTTGCCACATTAACAGCCGCGGCCTTCTACTAGAGATGGCTATGGTGACATTTATTTTACTATAATTAGTCTAATTTCAAATGAGAAAATAACTTTTAACATACGTACGTGCTGCCAAACATTCCACATATTATCTGGTGCTCAAATTCGACCATCTATGGGAATTGATCCACGTCGAAGAAAGAGTATAGCTTTTTACACCAACCTCTAGTTTTCAAAATTATGGCAAATTCTCAAAGATAACATTAAAAATTTTGTATGTGCCTGGCGTTTATAAAAAGAATAATATTCGTATTGCATGATGGTCTATTATAAAGTCCGTTGGCCACACAAAATCTTGGACAGGACCACATGTGGCCAGCTTGCCGCGACAATGACATGCCTACCTTAGAAGTTATTTTAAAATGGTCTTTAACTTAAACAAATAAAATTTGTTTGCCCATACAAGTAAAAGCTCTTTGCAGATTTTACTTTCTCGACCCCTCAGAGAGAGAGAGAATAAAAGAATATTGTAATCGACAACAAATTTTTTATAAATGTCGACGCTTTATGATCCCCTGGATAAAAAAAGTGATGTTTGCAATTCTGTATGTCTGTTACTGAGGCTAGAGCCGAAACTCTTTTGCCTATTGGGCCTATTGGTATCTAAGGTTTAATGATTTTACCTACAGGTATTTTTTCAATTCTATATCTAGTGATATACGTTTATCTCTGTGGTTTATATCATCCATTCAAGTGAGGCCCCTACCTAAATTTTGTACAATGACAAAATAGAAGAAGGTACGCATAAGTTACACTTATAAGAATAGACATGATTATAAAATATACATTTGCACAGTTTGAAAAAAGTTTTAACTATAGACTTAATCGTAGTTAAAATCTTTAATAGGGTTTACGCTTTATTCAAAGTATTAAAAAATGAATTATTTTGTTATCATGGTTGGTGCACACATAAGTTTAGCCCTCCCTTATTACATCCCCATTACTTTATTTATTTGACATCATGTATTGAAATCATTTCAATGTTTCATTTATTTGGGATATTTAACAAGCACTTTCTAAACCTAATGGTTATATTAGTATACGACTTAATAACTAACTTAAATTTAGAAGAAATAAACATCCAGCCCCCTGTGGAGTGGAGTGAGAGCGGAAAACTATTTAGGGAAAACCACTTGACCGGAATCGAACCGTGATCTCCACATCTTCAGTATGTCAGTTGAACACGGCGGGTAACACACACTATTAGACTGGATTGCTGGTGGTGGGAAGTTTGAAGTTCAAATCCCAGCCGGGTGTAACAAGTGTATTTTTCCCTAAAATGGTTCCCCACTCTTAATATACGCAAATGTAGGTAAATTCAATCTAAAATGTCACCTTCCTCATTCCTGGTTCATTAGGGTAAATATATGTATGTGTACAACTCAAACGGGTAGTAAGTCGGCATGAAAAAAAAAACTATTATTGTGATGACTATCAAGAGTATCGGCGAAGCTTTATTAGTGTCGGGCGAGGTAGTTTGTAAAAAAA
>JBCFYV010003030.1:0-32192 GCA_039000515.1 Timema cristinae
AAGCTGCGGTGGGGGAGAGGGGGCCGGGGGTTTTCCGAAACCCCCGTGTTGGCGACAGTGGGCCCGTTTCAGCCCCGAAACGGTTTTAGGGGCCCCGGTAATTCGGTGGTAGGGTTTGTCGAATGGCGCCCTCTTGGGATCCTCAAAAGAGAAAATTTAAACAATTGAGGCGTTTCTTTTAAGTGGTAAGAAAAATTACCGTACATCTTGTGCTCCAGAAAGCGATCGTGACGCATTAAGCGGCTTGAAGAAAAATTATAATTTTGCTCAATCGGTTGCGGATCATGTTGTCGGGCCCCGATGACAAGTCGATTTACTTTTGAAAGCACGGCCTCGACTTTTTGAACCCTGTATATGTCTCATTTGGCGAGCAGACCTTAGCGTTTGAGCCGTGCTCATAACGTAATAGTTTTGCAAAGTAATAGTTTGTTTTTGAGTACATCACCACTGTAGTTAAACTCAGCCATTTAAGGACCCTCGTGGGAATGCACTTTATTGGATAAACCTCTCCCGCTACCACTTTTCGTAATAACAAAGGGATATTACGATTCAAAATGGCGACAAAAATTTCCCTTTCCCCTGTGTATTTT
Source organism: Timema cristinae (assembly GCA_039000515.1). Classification (NCBI taxonomy): domain Eukaryota; kingdom Metazoa; phylum Arthropoda; class Insecta; order Phasmatodea; family Timematidae; genus Timema; species Timema cristinae. The sequence goes on from JBCFYV010003030.1 coordinate 591, forward strand.
TTGTAGCCAAAGCTATATTGACATTAAAAGAAAACCAGGATGCAGGATGTGAACACCTTTAACAAATCAAAATGGGCGTCTTATTCAAAATAAAATGCAAGAGGAACATCCGTGATGCCCGTGTGAATCTTTTGAAAGGTGGGGGGCTAAACCCAGCTGAAAAAAATTTCAAAAATCCTCTTCAAAAAAAAATCATGGTGTTCGGGGGAAAGTTGGGGGAAAAAAGGTCCATATGAGGGGCCTACCCTTCCCAAAAATTTCCTTTTTGGGGGGGCATCTTATTTGTTTTTCACGACGACAAGAAAAAAACCCTTTTTATGTTAAACATCTTTGACAGCCGCTTTTAAGTGCTCTATTTTCCCCGCGAATGCCGTGTCCTTTGATCATAAAAGCCACAATCGACGGGCTCCAAACCCCCCAAAAAAAAGCAAAAAAAAAGTGGGACATGGGCGATTAGCAAAACCAAATATTTTTAAAAAAGTACGAAAGAATTTAAAAAAAAAATTTTAAAGTCAGAATGTCGTTTTGAAAAAAACCAGCCCCTATACGACCACCCATTTGACGGGAAAGGGGGAGGGGACTTTAAAAGAAACAATTGAAAAGCTTAGTCTTCCCCAAATTTTAAAGTTTAAAAAAATACTACTGTCAAGGGAAAAACGCCAGAAAGAAAGTTCGTACTTTTTTTTCGGGTTTTCCCCTTGTGTCAGGCCACCTTTTAAAAATAGTTTTAATCACTTTTTCCCGGGGCCCCTCTTGGGAAAATTCCCGAATAATCCCTCACGAATTTAAAAACACAATTCCTTACCTTTTTTTCCCCAAAAGGGGAAATGCTCGGCTAAATTTCAATATTCGTGTTTTTCACCATGTCCAAGGGTCAAATAGGTAGGTACAAGGGGGGAGCTAACGGTGGGAAAAATATTTAAAAGGTCATACCCTTTGGGGGAAACAACAAATCCATGAATTAAAAAATTCAAATAGGGAGGGCTTTAAAGGGGTTCCCCAGTTTAAAACAAGTACAAAAACCCAAAAAAAAATGGGCGGATCTTCTTCCCCAAATTCATTTGACTAAAGTCACTAAGACAGTTGATTTCTATCCTCGATAATTGATCAAAAGTCCTAAAGCAAACCCTACGCCCCCAACATTTTACAGGTTTGCCCCCGCAAATGTACACTACAGGGGTATCGTCAATCCTCGACCGGGGTTCATTGTGGGCCCCCTGTTACGTAAATCGGAAAAACAATGCAAAATTGTCTGGGAATACTAAGACAGTTAGCTAGAGGGGGGCCACTACCATTTAGAAGGAAATTTAAAGCTAAAAAAAATTAAGAACAGACACTATTTAACTTTGTACCATTCGAGTTTGGAAAATGTGCGTGAAACTTTATTTTTGACGCTGCTAATGTGTAGGGGCCCCACCAAAAAAAAAACACTCAACCGGGGGGGAACGGGAAAACCTAATCACCCCGGGTTTCCCCATCAACGAGGGCACGGAAAAGGAAGTTTTTTTCAACACCTTTTTTAAAAGCGTCGACCTTGTGGAAGGGCGTAAAAACCCTGGGGAAAAAAAGGGGGTTTATAGGGTACACTGCTCCCGAGTCCAATAAAAACCCTCGTTTCAAAGAGGCCCACAAACGTGTCGGCGAGGCTGGAACAAACCCGAAACCAAGGGGAGCAGAAGATAAACACGCGATTACCATCGGTAAAAAGGCTCGTAAGAAAAACACGTCAGTTTTTTTCGTTCCCCCACGTAAAAATTCAAAAAAGAAGGTAATTTTTTATTAAAAAGTGGTTTTTTACCCCTAAAAACCTGGGGTGTGCCAGCATGAATAATCCTTTTCCGGCCCACCCCCAAACCATCTTAAAGGGTCAATGGCTCCAGTAAATGCTCAGCCCTCATGATGATTGCCCATAAAATTTAAAACCGTTACCGGAAGGGAGTTCAATACTCTTCCAGGGCGGTTATCAAAACCCCCGACGGGGGAAACTTTAAAACCGGGGGGATAAAATCGCTCCCGTAAAAAAAGGTTTTGCATTAGCTATTCACACAGGGGGATGTTTTTTTAAACCAAAAACATTTTACCCCCCCCAAAACAGCCTTGGGCGTACATTGAGACGCTGCTAATTTAAAACAGTGAACCAAAGAAGATTTGCCCTGGGGGTTGGGTTCGCAGCCCCCCCGGAACCTTTGAGGGGGTTAACCTGGCAAAAAGGGTTTGGGGGGCTCGTCACCTACCAAAAAAGGTAAAACGGTGGTTTTTTTGGGGTTTTTCCAGGTGACTGTTTAAAAACCAATAGAAAAACCTTTTAATGGAACCAAACCGAGTAAAATTGGTCCGTTCCCGTGGGGGGTTTATCTTATGGCCGTCCCGAACTCCCCATTAAAAGGGGTTCACATGCTGAACCCGACCTTCTGTGAACTTAAAAGAGAACCTTTATACTTGGACAAAAAAAGTTAAAACTTCAGCCCGCAAAGTACCCCTACCCCGGGGAAGAAAAACCCCAAAAATTCCAGGGCGTGGGGAAATCCAGAAAGTTTTAAAGGAAAATTTCCCCAAAAGGCATCGTTGGTTTGTTAAACGCGGCGTTAAGGGGGGGTTTTTCCAAGAACCCTTCTTTTTCCAAACCACAGCTAACCCCATTTCCGTGAGGGGAGGGGAACAAGGCCGTAAAACCGTTAAAACCCAATTTTTTTTGAACGGCAACGGGTCATTCCACCCCCACACTGTATTCGGAACGGGTTTTCCCTTTCATAAAAAAAGGTAGCGAAATCAAAGGGCCCTTCCAAGGGAATCATCCATGGCTTTTATTCAACCAATCTTCCGCTCAATGACATCCCTTGGGGAAAATTAAAAGAGGCCGGCTTCCGGACGAAGTGAGCTTCGCCCCAAACTCTCACCGAAACCGAAAATGACATGTGGCGATTTGCCCAAAATCACACCTTTTTAAAAGGCAAAACTCGTGCCCTATTAGGGGGAATTAAAAAAATTTAAAAGGTTTTTCCCCCCTTACCCCCTTTTTAAGCCTGAACTAAAATTTTGGGTTTTTTCCCGAGCTTCATGCGCAGCGACGGGTTTTTTAAAAAAAATGGGGTTTTTTTACTTATGTTTTTTACCAACTTGGGGTTTTAAAAAACCCCCTACGCTATAAAAAATCTTTCCCCGCTCCAAAAAGCAAGCCGACTAACGTAAAAATCAACGTATTCCCCGGGAAAACAGTTTTGGGTTACTTTTTCTGAAAATTTATCGCCCCCCAAATTTCTTTAACAAAAAACGACGAAAAAGGGTGGTGAGATATTGAAACACTTTTTTCAAAAATGTAGGGTCCTTGACCCCCTTCAGAGCTGCGCCCAAATTTGGGCGGGCGCCTATAAAAAGTTCATCCCGACGGTGTGCCACCATAGTCGCCAAAAAACGGGGAAGGTAAAGGTTTTTTGCACCCGCAAGGCAAAGCCGGTAAAGGGCCGCCGCCCACCAGTTTTTTCAACATTTTTTGTTCCCGTTGGAGACCCCAAACGAAGTCTTCGTGGGACATGAGCGTCAAAAACCCAACTTTACCCCTATGTCCAGCTAAAAAAAATGTGGAGGGAACTGTGCGATTTTTTAAGCGCCCCGATTTGGAAAAGAACGGGGTGAGCTACAATGGGTTTCCAATCAAATTTTTTTTTTTAGAAAACACCAACCTACTCGAATATTAGTCTGACAAACCCAATAAAAACTCTTTGAAACGCATTTGGGGTGACCTTTTATGGTCGTCATCAGGGGAAAAAAACAAGACCCCGGGAATAAAAGGGCCCCCGGGGTCGCCTATCTAAGCCCTAATTGGGGGTCTTTGTGACGCGGGGGGCCCTATCAACGTTGCCGCGACCCCGGGATAAGTGGTCGACACCCATCGCAGCTTTTGCAATGTTTTGATCGCACACCGAAAGGGATGTATGCGACAGGGCTAACAAATCAGGGGGATTAAATCGATCTGGGGAAACCCTACTGGGGAAAAACGACATCGGGAAAACCTGGATTTTTATCGTGCTACCCCCCAAACACGTAATGCCCACCCCGGTTTTTGGACTGTTACACGCGGGATTGTGAACAAAAAAACAATTTTAAACAAATTGCATCAAAGGGAGACACAAAAGAAATCGAAATGTTTAAATTATATGCTTTCTTTCCCTTTTAAAAAGTGCATAATAAATATATATTTGTAATATCTGTTTTTTTATTCACTGTTTGTCCCTCAAATTGCCCCAAAACCGGGTGGCCGGGGTTGTCTTTGGACGTGGGGGAAAGACCCAAAAAATCAACAGGGTTAGGGGGGCTAAGGTGCAAAAAGTGAATAAGACGACCACCAGGTAATTTTTTATATGTGACAAAAGGGTCATTGGAAAAGGGGTAGAAATAAATTAAATTTTACTAATAAAATTTATTTTTTTGGGGGGGCTACGTGATTTGGGAAACACAGCCACGCGCAGAAGGTCTACTACCCGGGGAATGTTGTCGCACGAATAAAAAGGGATGTTTTAAAAAGTCTCTGTGGAGAGGGTAAAAAAAGTCCTCCCCAAAGGATTTGGGTTTCTAGAGTTATAGTCCCCCGCCACGGATGTTGCTTTTTTATCATAAATTAAGCGATCATCAGGAAGGAGGGTATTATTTAGCCCCCTTCATAAAAAAAATGGGCCCTTTTGGGAAAAAAAATTTTAAATTTTTTTTTTCGAAGTGATTATGCAACAACAATCCCACAAAACTCTTCCATAAAAGGTCATGTTCAATCTTTTAGGGGCCCATACGCCGTCCCAAATACTGGGGGATCTATTACTTTTTTACCGGGGTGGGGGGGGGATAATCTTTTTTTGTTCCGGGGGTAGGGGATCATCTCCCTTGATACTGGGGTGGGGGGATATCATTTATTTGTTTTCATTTGTGAGGGAAAAAATAAAAATGCCCTTTTTCCCGGCACCAAGAAGGGTTACAACAAGTTGAGTGGAAAAGGAAGTGACCGCAGTGAACGGACCACATCCTACGCCTTTCCCCTCGGGCACGAAGGATCCCCCCCGGTTTTGGAGTTTTCCCTCAAAAAAGAGGCCCCAAATTTTACGGCGAGTTACAGACGCCCGCAGAAAAGGACTGGGTTTAGGGTAGGGCATTCGGCCGTTTGATCTAGTGTTTTCTTTTTTTGCTTGAAGCACGAGAGCTAGCAAAGTAACATTGACCTAGTGGTTTTTTTGCTTAAAGGCACGAGAGCTAGCGTTTTGTAAAAATTGACCAAAGTGTTTTTTGTTGCTTAAAACACGGGCTAGCGTTTTGTAACATTGCCCTAGTGTTGCCCTTGTTGCTTGAAGCAGGGAAGCTAGCAAAGTAACTTGACCTAGTGTTGTCTTTTTGCTTAAAGCACGGGGAGCGGCGATTAACATTGACCTAGTGTTGTTTTTGTTGCTTGAAGCACGAAAAGGTTTCGATGTAACTTTGACCGGTTTTTGTCTTGTTGTTTTAAGCCCCGAGGCTAGCGAGGAAACTTTTGCCTGTGTTGTCTTGTTGCTTGAAGACGAGGGGCAAAGGATGTAACATTGCCCTTATTGGTGCCCTTTTTTGCTTAAAGGGCACGAAGTAGCGATGTAACATTGACCTAGTGTTGCCCTTTTTTGCTTGAAGCACGAAAAGCTAGCGATGAAACCATTGCCCTAGTGGGCCCTTGTTGCTTGAACCCACGAGAGCTGCGATGTAACATTGACCTAGTGTTGTCTTTTTTGCTTGAAGCACGAAAGCTAGCGATGAAAACATTGCCCTAGGGGTTTGTCGGGGTTGTTTGAAGCTCGAGAGTTTGCGTTTGTAACATTTAAACTAGGTTTGTCTTGTTTGCTTAAAGCACGAGAGAAAGCGATTTTAACTTGACCTAGTTTTTGGGTTTTGGGTTGTTTGAAGAAACAAAGAGCTAGCGATGAAACTTTTGCCCTATTTGGTTTGTCTTTTTTCTTAAACCACAAAGAGTTAGCGATGTAAAAATTTAAACCTAGTGTTGTCTTTTTGCTTGAAGCACAGAGCTACCCGAGGTAACATTGACCTATGTTGTCTTGTTCCCTTGAAGCACGAGAGCTACCGTTTTGTAACATTGACCTAGTTTTTTTCTTGTTGCTTGAAGCACGAGACTAGCGATGAAACATTGCCCTTTGTGTTGTCTTTTGCTTAAAAAGGCACGAAGCGCGAGAAAATTAATTTGACCTAGGGGGTGCTTGTTGTTTGAAGCAGGGAGAGCAAAGTGATTTACCAGTAGGGGCCGGACTTTGCCCTTCTTTTTTATTTTGGTCAACTAACATTTGGGGAAAAATTGTATATGTAGTTCATGTTTTTAAACAGAACAATATGTTAGTTGTATGGGCCTAAAATTCCCTTTTCTGTTGGTTTTACCGGGGGGCCTTTGGGCAACCTTTTTTTGGGTTTTGGCCTTTTTTAATTTTCATAGGGTTTTTGGTTTTCCCTGTAAAAAGGGAAAGGGTCCAGTTTCCTATAAATGAAAGTAGCGATATAATTGGTTTGGAAAAGTTTTAAAAATTTGGCACTTTTAAAAAAACTTCCTTTTTCGTAATTGGGGGAGGTTAATGGTAAAGAGGTAAACATTTTTGGGGGGGAAAAAACGGAGCATTGGAAAGACATATTGGGGGGGGGAAACCCCGAAGTTAAAAAGTTGCCCTTTTGACATGTGTGAAGTAGAACGCAAATTATAGGTTTACTTTCTAGCTGTAAATATAACCCTTTTCACTAAAGATAATTAGAAATTTTTAAAAGTGATTGGGAAGCTTGTAAACCCACTTCGGTTGTCAAAGGGTAAAAGGGCCGTCATCATCGCATAGACTGGTTTCCTCTGGGCCCGGTTTGTTTTAAAGGTGTCTTCTACTAAATAGTTATTAACTCTCCTTCCACCAAATGGGGATACATTTTCCTCAAAATTTTAACCTATTCCCAACCCCAAACATATTAACAAAATTATTTTACATTATATGCGTAAAAACCGAATTTAATAGGGGAGACATGGTAAAAAAAAGAAACTGCAATTTTGAATTAGCTGGATTTTAGTATAGAAAAATTTTTACTTTCCCTTTTTTTGAAACAACCCAGTACCCCCGGGGTGTGAACAAGCCAGAAATCCCGTGTGAAAAAAGGGCCATTTTTCCCCGTGTGAAAAAGCAATACCCCCGGGTGTGAACAAGCTATTTTCCCCCGGGGTTAACAAGCCAGTATCCCCGGTTTTAAAACATACCAGTACCCCGGGTTGTGAACAAAAAAATACCCCGGGGTTTTTGAACAACCCCAGAACCCCCCCGGTGTGAAACAAGCCAGTACCCCCGTGTGAAACAATAAAGTACCCCCGGGGGTTTGGAAACAACCCTTAAAACCCCCCCGGGTTTTGTGAAACAACCCGTATCCCAAGTGGAAAATACCAGTATCCCCGGGTGAAAAAAGCCAGTATCCCCCCGGTGTAAAACAAGCCAGTATCCCCGTTTGAAACAAGCAAGTTTTTCCCCGTTGTAAAAAACAACCCCATATCCCCTTGTGCCAACAAGCAAGTATCCCCGGTTTAAAACAAGCGGGTACCCCCGGGTTGTAAAAACAAGCCAGTCCCCCGGTGTAAAACCAAAAGCCATTACCCCCCTGTTCAACAACCAGTACCCCGGGTGTGAAAAAAGGCCATATCTCCGTGGGGGGAAACCCAAAAAAACCGGAAACCCCCATTTGTGAACAAGCCAGTATCCCGGGGGTGAAAAACCCCCCTGTAAAAAAGCCTTTAAAATCACGGGGGGTCAAGGGGGTTGCCAGGGTTTAAAAATGACTCCCCCCTAAATTCCGCATTTTTCAAAAAATTCAGGAAAAAAACGGGGTTGCTTTCCTCCAGAAAAATCATATCCCACCCAGGGATTGGGGGGGGGAAGGAAGAAATACAATACTTACCTCCAAAGGAGATAATTAGAAGGAAAGCTCTTGGTATCCTTTTAAACCTGTGTAAAGATTTTGTTTTATTTTTTTTCATCTTTTTCAAAGAAAAAAATTTAAAAACCACAATTTTTTTTTCTCTTTTTTATTTTTTAGGTCTTTTTTCGTTTGCCCAAAATATCTTTTTTTTTGTACTATATTTTTATTGTATATAAATAGGGGAAATGTTTGTTTTAGAGCTTTTTTGAGGAAAAGTTTTTAAATGTGAACACTTTTTTGTGGACATACCCAAAGGGAGATCTGCTCCCCGGTGTTATAAATGCGTCTATCGATGTATTCACCTTGGGAAGCCCAACGCACGAAACGATCCCCCCTACCCACCGCCCCCAGCAAAACAATAGCGGGTCAAAAGGGGGTGTTATCATGTTTTGGTCTCTGTACTTTTGTAAAACCTTACCCCATTGGGGGTGCATTCCCTTACACTGTTTTGAGTAAAACCTTTATGTTGTTTAAATTACAAAAACCAACACAGAAAAAACAACGAAAACACTTCCCCGTGACTTCACTTATATCATAAATTCGCTCTTTGCGAAATTTAAATTGTGTTTGTACACTCCTCGGGATTGTAAGGAAAGCAACTTTTTTCAATCAGCCAGCGGGGGAATGCAAAATTTTCCCCCACACATGACTGCGGGATTTTTGCTAGCTACCCCCAAGGGCCGTTTTTAAAAGAAACCCTTTTTAAGTTTTTTAAAATTAATTTTTGGGCCTTTTTTTTGGGAAGGAGTGATGGGGGGGGGGGGGTTATGTCTTTTTGCATTTTTAAAAAATATTTTTAAATTAAAACCAAAATTTAAATTTACTTTTTTTTTTCCCCCTTCTAATAAAAAAAATTTTTTGTTAAATCTTAGCTTTTAAATTATTTTTAGTCTAATTAATAAAATTGGCCTTTTTTTTTTGGGCTGTAAAAGTTTTAAACCCAACCCCAACGCTTTTTTTTGGGCAGCAGTGCCCCCCACATTTATGGGTTTTTAAATAGTAAAAAAGGGCCGGGTTTTCACTCTTTCAAAATTTTTTTTTATAACTGTAAATTTCAATTATAAATTTTAAATTTAATGTTAATTATTATATTCCACATATGTAGTGCAAATAATAAATTAAATCAAAAAAGATTTTTTACTTTATGTTTAAGACCCGGAGTTAAAAAAAAATTTTAAACCCAAAAGGGGTTCCTAATCCTGTTTTAAAAAATTTGATTTTTATTATTTGGGTGGACAAAAAAAAAGATTTTTGTAAAATTTTTTTCCTTTGGGCATATTTTAGTTTTATAAAAGGTGATTTATTTGTTTCTTAAAAGTTACAATGACGTATATATAGCTTTGGGGTACCATTTAAATTTTAAAACTTTTTTTTAATGAAAATAGTTTTTTTAAAAAATACTTTAAATTGAAAAAAATTTTTTGGTTTTTAAGTTTTACTTTTATTATCATTTTATAATAATTTAAAATGCGTTAAATATTAGTTTGGGGGTTTTTTTTTATGGGTTTTTTTTATTTAAATTTAAATTCGGGAAAATTTAAAAACCATAATACGGGTTATATCTTTTAAAAGTATTAAAAATTTTTACCCCGAGTGGAAAAAAAAATTTAAGGGGAAAAGCCGGGGAAAAATTGTTTGTTTTGGATTTACGAGTTTAAAAACACTTTAAATTATTATCAAAGGCTTTTTTAATTTTTTGAGTATAAATATCTTTAAGTAAAAAATTTATTGAAAGTTTTTTTTTAATTTTTTTAAATTTTAAACCGGGTTCGGTCTAGGGTTTAAAGTGTCAGATTTTCATAAAAATTTCCCGGGGTTTTCCCAAACCCTCGGCTCCGGCACAGGTTTATTTTTTTTTCAAAACCCCTTTCCTTCCCTCTGAAAAGGGTTTTGGGGTATTAATCAAAATTTAGTTTTGGGGTTGGAATGCCAAGCCTCCAGGGTTCAGATCTCCTTAAACGTAGGTACCCCCTTTTCATCTCCCCAAACACCCTACCATTACACATTAGCGAAAAGTGTGTAAAACCTAAAAGGGTAGTGGGATGCTCTGCTAAAAATATTAAAATTATAATATTTTTACTTTTTTTAAAAAAACTATGCGTTGCAAAATATAAAAGGGAACTTCATAACCGGTTTTTGGGGGCCTTTTTTATTTTTTTGATAGGTTTAGTATACATACATCGGGTTTAAATTTCTCCTTTAAAATGTACGGCGTTTTTTATTTAAATTGAGTTTAAAGGATTATGACCATTAACAATTCGGTAAAAGTTTTTTACTTCTATCCCTGGCCCAAAATAATGGGCAGGTTTTAACATTATTTGGGGAAAATTTAAGATTTTTTCGGGTGGAAATTCCCGGTAAAAGGACCAGCCGTTTGGGTTTTGTAAAACATTGAGGGAAACCAAACATGTTTATTTGTGGTGTAATTTTTAGTATTCCGTAGAGTTTTCTACCCGGGCCATTTTTCGGGGTTTTAATAATTGTAATGGGTTTTTTTGGTGAAAGCCCCGGGGAAAAAGTGTCAGCTGGAATTTTGGTTTATTTTAGGGAAACCCCTTTTAAACCCAAATTGGGATGTATTTTTTTGTGTATAAAAAATTTACCGGGGCATTTTTTAAACATGATATAATCAGGTTTTGTGTTGTAAAGCCCCGGTGAAGGACCACCGGATATTTGTGTTTATCTCGGGAAACAGCAAATCGTTTTCCGAAGTATTTTTTTTACATTATGTGGATTTTAAACCAGGAAAATTTTAGCATGAAAATTTTTAGGTTTTGGGTTTTTCGGGGCCCCTGTTAAAGTTTCGAAAAGGATGTGTAAAATTTTTTATCTAGGATATTTATAACCACTTAAGTGATTGCGGGTTCATTTTTTTTTTTTCAAAAAGGGGTTAGAAATTTTTTATTTTCAGAAAGGGTTTTTAACATTAGTTTAATAAAGTGTTTTGCTGTGAGTCCCGGGAAACTGCGACAACCCAAAATTGATAATGGTTTTTTGGGGGTAAACTAAAAAAGGAAATTCCTTTTTCCCCCACGAGTGAATATAGGATAATATTTATATGTAATATAATTTTATATTTCACCCGCCTCAGTTACTATCTGGGTTACATCCCCTTAAATAATTTTTTGGGGAATGTTAAGAATACAAAAATTTAAAAAAAAATTTTTAACCCTTTTTTTTTTTTGTCCATCCGGAAAAATATAAAAAATTTTTAAAATCAAATTACCCCCTTTAAAATTTATATAAGTTTTTTTAACTCAGCGTTTTAAAAAAATAAAGTATAAATCTTTTAATTTAATTTTTTTATTTGAAATAAATATGTGAAAATATAAAAAATTAAAACTTTTAATAAATTCATAATTGGCTATTCACAGTTAAAAAGTTTTCAAAAAGAGTAAAAACCGGCTTTTTGTTACTATTTAAAACCAAAAAATTTTGTGGGAGCATCGTGAAAAAAATAATGCTTTTTGAAAGGGTTTTAAATTTTTAAATAGCTTAAAAAAAAAAAGGGGCCAAATTTATTAATGAGACTAAACAAAATTAATTAACTAAGAATAAACGAAAAATTTTTTTTTTTTATGAAGGGAAAAAAAAAAGAAAATTTAAATTTTAAAGTTGATAAAACATTTGAAATCGCAAAAAGACATAACCCCCCCCCCCACACCCCTTTCCCCCTAAAGGCAAAAAATTAAATTTTTTGGACTTAAGGCTTTCATTAAATGGGTTTTTGGGGGCGTTTCTAGGAAACAAATCCTGCACCCATGTGTGGAGTTTATAGCTTTACCACGCTGGCTGATTGAAAAATTTTTGCTACCTTCCCAATCCGAGGGAGTGTACATTGTATATTGTTAGATCGGGTACCATTATCTCTACCTTCATTTTTTCTGTCCTCTATGCAAACTTTTTGGTTAGTGCCCCCTTTATCTAGGTTCTCTATGCCTCGGAAATTGGGTTAGTTATTTTTTTTTGTCTTGTAAACTGTTTTCCTTTTTTTTTGGGGTTTGACTTTTTTTTTGGTTTTTTTTCTTATATTTTTTAACCCCTTCCAAACCTTCTTTAAATTTTTCCCAACCCCTTGGACGCAACAAAAAATTTACCTGGACCCCCCTCTAGGTCGTTGTTTTCCCGCCAAGTGTCGTTTGGCGCGGTTTTTCGTTTCGCCGATTTAGTGAGTCGGGCGTGAGTTTGATCCCCCTAAGTGCTGGTTATAGGTTCCGTAAGGGTTTAAACCGGGAAGGGCGGTCCAAATAAATTTAAATTCGTGTCCCTTTGTGTTAAAAAAATTTGGGACGCCTAAGACAACACCAATCAGACAACATACATGGGGAAGGGTGATTACCCTTCTCCCCCTTTCCCCATTCCCCTTACAGTCCATTTGTCCTTTTTTTGGGAACACTGGTCCTCCAGATTTTTTTTTTTTCCCAGTTTTTTGTGACTTACGTTTACAAAAATTTGGGGCCCCCCTGGGGCCGGGAATGCCAGTTTGGGGTCATTTTGTTTTGTGTTTTGATTGTGCCCCCAAACGGGAAGTCGTCCCCAAAAAAAGGGAAATCGGGAAGTTACTTCAAGCCCTCGCCGAGGGTTTAGCGCCGATGGGGCCTGAAATCTTGTGATTGGTTCAGAGCCCGCCCACGTGTTTCGTTTTTTGCTCCTTCTTTTTTTCCCCGGAGGACTTTGTGAACACACAAAAACGGGCCCATGAGCCGAAAAACCCCTAGTCCCCCGGTGGAAAAGGGTATAAATTGAGCCACTAAATTTCCAACACGTCCATCACAGACTCTTCCCTTGAATTTTTGACTGGAGAACGAACCGAGAGGGATCCTGTAAGCCCGGGGTCCCCGGCTCAGTCCTGGAAACCCCCCCTCCTACATTTTTTCCCCCAGGTTTGGGCTTTCCTCTATTAAAGTAAAAAACCGGGCCCTTTTGATATAAAGTAACGTAAATGTTAGAAAAAAGAGAGATTAAAGGGTTTCGCTTGTTTGCAAATTTTTCCCGGGCTTTTTACGCCCTTCCCCCCTCCCCCCTCTTGCCCCGGGGAAAATTTAAACCGGGGCAGCGGGGGGTTTTGCTTTCCGTCCCCGGGGAAATCCCATAGCCATCTTTTAAAGGAGACTTTTCCAGTGATTTTTTTCCAGGGGGATTCTTAGGGTGTTTTTTTCCCAGGGGAATATTAAGTGATATTTTTACCAGGGGGTTTTTACAGTGATATTAACCAGGGGGATTCTTAAAATTTGATATTTTTTCCAGGGGAATTCTTACAATATATTTTAAAAGGGGGGAAACTTAGGGTTTTATTTTTTTACCAGGGGGAAAATTTTTAACGGTGTTATTTTACCGGGGGGATTCTTAAAATTTAATTATCCCGGGGGGATTTTTTAAAATTTAATTAAACCGGGGGAAATTCTTACAGAGATATTTTACAAGGGGGATTCTTCATTTATATTTTCCCAGGGGGATTCTTACGGGTGATTTTTCCGGGGGGATTTTTAAACGGTGATATTTACCAGGGGAATATTAAAAGTGATTTTTTAACCAGGGGAAATTTTTAACAGTGATATTTTACCGGGGGGATTCTTACAGTAAATTTTTTAAACCAGGGGGTTTCCTTACAGTGGTATTTTCCCAAGGGTTTGTTACTCGATATTATACTCAAAAAAAAACCGGGCCCAAAAATGGCGGTGGGGCCTTTCCCATACTCGGGACATTAAAGGTGAGGGGCCACCCCCCTAATCAACTTTGGGGAGGGTAAATTTTAAAAAAGGTCGAAAAGGGGCCGGGTAATTGGGGGTTGGGCCCGGGGAGCTTCGGTTTTTCCTGCGATGTGTGTCGACTAGGGTGAGAGGGTTCTTACAAATACATGTTAAATAGGGCGAGAGTGGTTTCTACAAATACATTTTTTAACTAGGGTGGGATTTGGTTCTCTATTTATACATTTTAAACTAGGGTGGGAGTGGTTCTTTTACACTTAAAATTTTAAAATGGGGGTGAAGTGGTTTTTTTTCGAAAAAAAAAATTAGGGTCCCGGGTGATTGAAAACGTTGCACAAAGCAAGCATACATGTAGTTTTTTTTCGTACGCCTTCTTGAGGGAGAAATACCCCAAAACTCTACCTTGACTGTATGACGAACCTTTCCCTCGGGATTAGTTTTGGCCTTTAGAGGGTTAGTTATGTTTTGGGGTTATTGTTTTCATTTTTGCCATTTTGGGTTAGCTAAATGTTTTCTTTTTTAAAAAAACCTTCAACATTGTTACGTCTTTAATACACCCAGTCTCTTTGGTAAAGAGCACCCCAAAATTTTTAAACTTTTTTTCGTACGTAAAATCAACACTTATCAAGTATGTGTTCCTTTTTAAAAAGTTTAAAGTTCCCTCAGAGGAAAAATTTATTGGAATCGTCAAAAAAAATTGAGCTAAAAATTTTTGGGTTAATTTGTGGATTCCTGAAAAAAGAAAATGTGGTTTTTGTAATATTTGTCTGTCTGTGTCTGGGGGTCAAGCCAAAAACCATTTTAACAATCGGCTAAAAATTTGCATTCGGGGTTTAAAAAAGGTTACCCACTTTTTTTGGGGAATTGATGTAAAACCCCTAAAATTTAAGGGTTTTTTTAAACGACGGGGGAAAATAAAGAATAGGGCACAATTTCTAAAAATTTCCACTCTAACGATTTTGTTTAAAAATTTTTTATATAGTCATTGTTTTTAAAATTACAAATAAAATGGGGAACTCTATTTTCAAAACCAAAATGACTCTGAGAGGGACTTTTATATGGGTAAAATTGTCCCCCAAATTTTTAAACACATCTTTCCCCAACTATTTTTTGGGTACAAAAAACTTTTTGAAAAAATTAAAAAGTATTTTTTAAATTTAAAAAAAAATTTACAATTTTTTTGGGTTTATATTTTTATAAAAAACCCAAAAGTTTTTGAACTTTAACAAAAAAAAAGGTTAGGTTTTTTTGAAAATGTGAGTTTATTCTTATGCTCTTTTGGGGGGAAATTTTTTGGGGAACTATTTATATTTTTTTTGTTTTACAAAAACTTAGAGTTTCCAGTGAATGTATCAATTTTAAGATTTAAAAAAAAAAAAAAAATGGCTGTTTCGGTTCCCCCGTAACATTTATTAAAAATTTAAAAAAATTTGTATGTCACCTCCAACAGTGGGCAATCATGAATGTAATTTTAAAAAAAAGGTGATTTAATTAAAATTACTTATAAACAAAACAAGCCCAACCTAGGGCAGAAATTAAATTTTGGGTTTAAACTGGGTTTGTATCCATTTTAATGCTTTAAAAATAGAGAAAAATGCCAAAATTTACAATAATAGGCAAAAAGTTGAAATGTTTTTACTTTTTAATGCAAACATTTAAAAAACAATACATAGAAATAGTGCAAAACAAGTAAAGTTAAAATTTTAAATCAAAAATTGGGCACGCATTTTGACCCCGTCAAAAGCGGCCCTAAAGGTTTTGGGGAAATTATCAGCCAATAGAATGCGAAAAGAAGCTATATCCAAAAACGGCCAGTATCCAAAAGAAAACGGAAAATATCCAAAAATTTGTTCGTGATTTGAAATTCATTGTTGTGACATACTTGGTTTGTTTTTTCCCGGGGAATTTTTTTTGATTTAGCCCTCAATGACTACGATTGTAAATAAAGATTAAAAAAAAAAAGTACCACTATTATATTTTTATTCTGTTATTGAAAAAGTAAAGGGCTACCCTAAATTCATGACCCCTAATCAAATATAAACAAAATATCCAATTTTTTTTCAATAATACAGGGGCTGTTTAAAAATTTGGGTTTTAATTTTTTTGGTTTTTTAAAAAAAAATTTTTTTTAAAATTTGTGCTCCAAGGAAACCCCTACTTGTTTTTTAAAAACCTTTTCTAAACTGAAACATATGGAAATTTGGTTATTTTTATGAATAAAAAAACAATCGATTTGAAGTAATTCTTTAAAACCCCAAACCTTTTCCCAAAGGGAAAACCCTTGTATTTATACTAGTATTTTTCATTATTTGTTATGCAAGAACATAAACATAGCCATAGCCCTTTCAAATTAGGGGATTCGAAAAAGGGCAGAAAAAAGAAACCATTAACACCCCCTGGGAAACAAACCCCAGAAATATTTTCTAAATTTTTCAGAGGGTTGGAAAACGGGTTTCCAACCTAACAGGGAAAAAACCCAAAATGGGAAAGGGCTGGTATCGAACTATCCGTCAAACCCAATAGGAGCCCTTTTTTTTAGTTGGGTTTTTTTTTTCGACTGAGTTTTTAAAATTTTGAATGTTTTTTGGGTATCTCGGTGCCCCCGTATTTTTCCCTGCAGCACTGTTCAAACTTTTTTCCTTCCCTCCTATTTTTTCCCCCCCCCTTTTGAAAAACCCCCCAACCAACCCCCCGTTTCCCAAAACCCCTAAAGCCCTGCTCTTGACCGTTTTCTTCCCTGAAAATTTGGGTTTTCAAATTTTAAAACCCGTATCCCTTTAAAATTTCAAAAAACCCCCTCTTTTTCCCCCATCTAGCCCGAGACAAAGTTTTATTAGGTTATTTTTTAAAAGGACACCTCCTCTTCCCTCCTAATGCCCCGGGAAAAAAGTAATAAATTTGTGTTTTTTTATAGTGGCACCCTCCTATTCCCTCTTTTCTAGCCTAAAAAAAATTTAAAATTTTGTGTTATTTATAGTGACATTTCCCATCCCCCCTTTTCTAGCCTTATAAAAAATAATTTTTAGTGTTAAATTTTTAAAATGAAACCTCCTCCCTTCCCCCCTACTAGCCTGGTACAAAGTAAGTTAGTGTTATTTATAGTCACACCTCCCCTTTTTTTTCCTATTAGCCTGATCAAATAGTAATTTGTTAATGAAAAACAAGGATTTTATAAACTTGCACACCCTTTTACTTCTAATAAATTTTTTTCTATTATAAGATCTACTAAATTTTTGCTCTTATTTAACGTAAACCCCCTAGTTACTCCCATTGCCCCCTTTTTAAAAAAAGATTCTAAAATAAAACCTGCACCGTTTTGATTCCCAAATTTTTGTTTACAACGAGATCAAAACCCAAAAAGGCCCTTACCTAAGTATGTCCCCTTTTATTGGGAAAAACATCCTACTTTCTCCTATTCTCCTGAACAAAAAAATCTAAAACCTGGAAAATTTTCTGCTAAATTTTTACGGTCCGTTTGCTTGTTATGTAACGGGATTTATTATGCACTGCTGGGCAGGGAAAAAGGATACAAATTTCTCCTAGAATAAAAAAAAAGTGATCTCTTTGACGAGGCACCAGGGAAAATATTTTAAAGAGAGGAAGAAAAGGAATGGAAAACCAGGGCAACTAAGTTATTTTTTCCTTTGGAAGCATTTTCTTCTATGGTAAAAAAAAGTAAAACTACAAATTGTCTGTTGCTGGGTCTAAAATAAAAATTGCTAAGTCGTGCTGTTTGGGGTTTTGAAGTGATTTAAATTTAAAATGTTAAAATTTTTGAAGTTTTTGTGTTTATTTTAAAATTTAATCATCATTTTACTCATACTATAGAGTATTGAAAAAAATTTCCCTGGGATTTTTTTTTTAAATTTAAAATATCGAAATAAATGCTAGCTATGTGTTTTAAAATTTGAAAAAAATTAATTTTTTTAAAATTAAAAAATTTTAAATGACCAAATGGAAAATTGATGGTCCATATTTTTCCCCCCCCAAAAAAACATGGATTTTAAGAAAAAAGGGGGGGAAAAATGCATTAAAGGGTTACGGTCAAAACAAACGCTATCCCAGTAAATGCCCAGCCCGGGTTTAACTTTTCAAAAGATTTACACCATTTTTTGAAGTCTAAAATTGCATGAGCTGTACTTTTAAAACCCTTTCCCCAACCAAACCTTTATTAACTTTCTTTCCCGGGAGAAAACCCTTTAAAACCCGGGCTCTACTTTTTTTTCATCATGTTCCTCAAAAGTTTTTCCCCTAGGCCTAGTTGTCACCTCTTTTTATCACCATCATGAAATGGTTCTAAGACTTCCCACCATAAATTTTTATTTTCCCTTCCCCCCTTCCCCCCCAAGAGGGGGAAAATCCCTCGGTTTTGGCTCTTATTTAATTTGGGTTTTTTCTCCCCCAAGGGCGTGAAATAAAACTTTGTGTTTTAAAAATTCACGTGGTTTTTTTTTTTTTTTCTCGTTCCCGGGACTTATTGACCCGAAAATTAAAACTTTAAAGCAAATTTATTCTCCGGTCCCCCAAAAGTTTGTTTTTTTTCTATCTAAGTTCTTAAAAAACAAGTTTTTTCTTTCCCGGGTTAAAGGGCTAGATTCATTTAAAAAAACCCTTTTTTGGGCGCTGTTCTCTTTTAAAACCAGTTTATTCATTTTTTCTCTATTTTCTCATCCAAACTTTGTCACTGTCAAATCTCTCCCTTTTCCTCCCCAAATTTGGGACTTTTGTTTTCCCCCCTTTTCTCCCTACCTTCACAGGGGGGAGCAAAAGCTTGGGTACATTTTTTCTCTATCCGCTAAACGGGGGCACCCGGGGCCCAGGCGTAAGGGACTTCCCGCGTAAAGGGGGGCAGGGACGCGTCTGAGCCCCCCGCATGTTCATTTAAGCGTGCATTAAATGTCCCCTTTTCCAAAATTCCGGTATTTAACAAAAATTCCCCAAAATCCGGTTGGGGGGGCCTCCACGGGGGGGCACAAGCGGTTTTGGTTTTGCCACCCCAGATGCGGGGAAAAAGCTGACAGGGGCACCTCCACGAGGTCCCCCCTGGGCAATCCAGATGGCTAGCCCGAAGAGAAGGTGTGGGAAAGGGGGGAAGGCCAAGGGGGGGGCATTGAGAAAAAGAGGGGGTAGAAAGGGAAACGGGGAGGCAGCTGTTTCCCGGGGGCCCCGAGTTTTGACCCCCTCGTGATTGGGGCCCATCACTAGGGGGGGCCAAATCCTACCCTCATTTCCCGTCCCGTGAGGGGGGGGGGGGGGGAAATTTTTTTAAATAACCCCCAAAGGGAGGTCTAGCATGGGCCTGGATTTTTCGGGTTCCCGAGTAAAACCCGGAAAAGCACTCATGGACTTTGGTACATGTCCGAAAGAAAAGGTTCCCCTTTCCCCAAGGGGAACCCTGGTTTTCACGTGAAAGGCCCCCAAAAAACCTACATGTGGGTAGCTGAAAAAATCGGGCCCACGGGGGGGGGGGGATAGGGGGGGTTTCCCCCTAGGAGTTTGGAATGGAATATCAGTGTCCGCCCTTAAAAGTGAATTTTTTCATAGGGATTTCCTTTTTCATCCTGGAGTGTAGCCAGCGCCGTCCAAAAAACATTTCTTCTGGGGGTAAAATGTTTGTCATTTAAAATAAGTTGGTTGGTGAATTTAATAACAACTGCTGGGTGTTTGTCATTTTAAAATAAAGTTTTTTTGGTGGTCCCTTTCATAAAAGCTGGGTTTAAAAACCCCAAAAAACCTAATTTTCAGGGTTTTTTTGCGAAATGGGGTTTTTTTTTTTAACTTGACGCACCCCCAAAAGGGCCTAAGCCCTATCACATAAGACACCAATGTACAAATAGAAAGAGAGGGGAAAAAAATTAGCTTTAAATCATGTGAGGTTTCCCTTTTTGACCAATGAAAAACTTTTCCCCCTTCCTATATGAGGTTTTTAAACAGCAAATATGCTATTTGCCCCTTTACTTTTATGGGAAAATTCTTTTTAATTTTTTTCCTAGTATAGATATACCTTTGACCAAAAAAATTTTTATAATCTAGATCCTGGGGGAAGACCTACAGGACTTTTTTTACCAAACCAAATAGCCCTTTGTTGTAGGGTTAGATCAGTGGGGTTTCCAACCTTTTGTGGCCCAAACTCCCTTTCTGGGGGGTTTACTAAAAACCCATCGCCCCCTTTCATTTTCTTGTAAAGGGCCCAATTTTAATTTGAAGAAAAGGGGTAAAATAATAAAGCAAATTTTTTTTATTATAAACAAATTTTTCTACCGTATTTAAAAAAAAACCAAGCAGTTTTATCCCGGGCACTCTTGAAAAAAATAGAAAAAAAAAGTACATTTTTTCAGATTTTTTTTAATAACAAAGAAGTGGGAAAAAATTAACTAAGATCATTGTTTTACATTTTAAAAAAACCCGGAAAACATGTTTTTCATTTTAAAAATTTTGGGGGTTTGGGAAAAAAAAGGGGAAAATTTCAGTTAAAAATTTGAAAAAAAAAAACGAAAAATTTTTTAAAATTTTTTTTTGTTTTTTTTTTTCGTTTTTAATGGTGGGCCTTTTGCTTGGTGGGTTTCAGTTAAAAAGGAAAATCCCGGGTTTATGTTCCCGGGGAAGTTCAGGCGCCCAATCTCCTTTTTGGGAAATGTCCAAATTTTTTCTTTTTTTTGTGAGGAGTTGGACAAAGAACTAAATCCCTTTTTTAACTAAATATTTTTGGCGGGGGAACCCAGATTAGAAGGGTTCAGTTTTTTTCCCCCCAGTTGTTTGGGAAAAATGTCCATAATCTTCACCCAGCCCAACCCGGAACCGCTCCTTTCTTGAAAATGATTTTCGCCCCCCACGTCCTACTTCAGG
Source organism: Timema cristinae (assembly GCA_039000515.1). Taxonomy (NCBI): domain Eukaryota; kingdom Metazoa; phylum Arthropoda; class Insecta; order Phasmatodea; family Timematidae; genus Timema; species Timema cristinae. The sequence continues at coordinate 21,101 of JBCFYV010003030.1, forward strand.
GTCTAGAAAATCTGCTGCAAAAAGTTATCAAGTTTTCCCGCTTCAAACGAAAAATGGATCTTGAAAACCCCAAACAGGGAAATTTTTAACTTTGGGCAAATCTTCAAATCTTAATTCCATGTCGGGGGTTTTTTTCTGGTCAAGGGGATCAGAAAAATTAAGGGTTTTTTCTTCTGGGGGTTTTAGGGGTCCCGTTTTAGCTGACACTGAACTTTTTTAAGGGGGGAAAAAGAATCAGCTCTTTTCGGCCAATTAATTTTCCTTGTGAATATCAAAAATTGGCGAAAGAATGATGAAATTTAATTTTCCTTTTGGCCCTTTATAAGGGTCATCTTTTTCCTTTTTTAAGGGCCTTTTAAATTTACCCTTTGTTAATTTTTTTTAAAAAAATCTGTAAAGGGGGGTAAGTTTTAACTTCGTTGCTTCAAATTCCCCCACTTTAAAAAAAGATCCCGGGGTGTCAAATAATTCCCAAGGGAAAAGGTTTTAAACAGTTTCCTTGGAAAATCACCCTCACGGCCCCTATGTAGAAGCAACGTTTGAATTTCATAAATTTTTCATCCCCAAATTTTTCGGAACCCGACGTTTTGAGGGGAAATTTGCTTTAATCTTGTTTACACCCGGGAAATGACCAGTTTTGGGGTTTTATGCAGGACACCACTCAATTTTTTTTTGCAGCTAAGTGCTGACGAAAGGGAAAGACACAGTAAAAAGTGATGTCTCTGGCACTTCTTTCTTAAGGTGGGCTAGAAACCCAGCACGACGGACCTGACATGGCAGGGGGCACCGCTGTTGCGCAAATGCTCCGTTTTTTAAGGGGAATCTCTTTCTTCAAAAAAATCTTTACCACTTTTAAAAAACGACGATCCCTTTTGTATCAGTGATCAAAGTTCTAGCAAACAGCATTTCCCCGGTAATTTCCTTTTGGGTTTATTGAAAAACCTCCATAAGGGAAAAAAAATTTTCTTTGTTATCAAACACAGTTTTATTATCAATCGCAATGCAAAACTACTTTTTTTCAACAAATTTGGGAGTTTGGATTTTAAAAGCTGTGGCCATTTCGTCCAAATTCGCCTGGAAAAAAGTATTGTGCTCAAAAGGGCCAAATTTACTTATCTTATTACTAGGGGCCCCCGCCCAGCTTATTTTTAAAAAATTTTTTTTTGGGAGCCCGGTTTAAAACAAGAGTTTCGCCAATTGTGTGAAAAGGTTTTCCACTTTGCGATCAATAAAGACACCTGTAAGAAGCCCAAAAAGAAACCCTTTTCCAAAATCGGTTTCTCGTTTTTAAAAATTTAAATTTACCACATTAGGCCGTTTAAAAAAAACTTTTGCTTTGCGGTTTTTGGGAAAAAATTTTTAAATTCTTTACTCACTTTATCCCCTGTGTACCTTGATAAAAAAGATCTTTCATTTGCGAAGGCTTCAAAGGGTTCATTTCTAGTTAAAAGTTTTTATCGCACAAAAAAAACAAAGTGGGAAAATGCACATTTTTCGGGGAGTGATTTAAAAACCCAATTTTAAAATTTCTCCCCTGAGTAAATTAGACACCCTTTTCTTTTTTTGAATCCATTGTGGGATGAACTTCACACTTCAAAACAAAAAGCACAAAAAATGATTTGAGGCACACATCGGCTAGTGAAGACTGAAGACGAATTTTATTCAATGGCCCAAATGTGGGTTTTTGTTGGCTTGGGGGGGGAGGGGGTTTAGTCACCAAGGGCGGCCCCCCGCTGAAAAAAACAGGGGGGGGGAAATTTGGGAAAAGGGGGGAGTGAGTGAACTCGGGCCCCCGGGTGAGAATACCAGTGATCGGGTGCAAACCCGGCAACTTTACTTTACATACAAATTTTTAAATTTTTCCCCCCCTTAAAAACTCTCGCCCCCCAAAACTCCCCCCAATTATTTATTGCCCCCCCTGATAACCCCAAATCACCCCCTTGGGGGCCGATCGCCCCAGGGTTTGGGAAAACCCCTGGCCTAGATTCTAACAAAAAAAATCAATTTAAAAAAAAACCCACTTCAAAAAATCAAAATAAATTTGTCACATTGTAGGGGCTATGATAGAATTTTAAAATAAATGGTTTTTTTTTAGAGGTTATATATTTAAAAAACTCCCTTGAATAAAAATAAAATTTTAAACCTTTAAGTTTACCTGCCAAAGCTTTACAAGTAGGAACGTCCTTTTGGGGTTTTAAAGGTTTTTATGGTGGCTACAACGTGTAAATTTAAAAAAAACTAGACATTAAAACCCTTACTAGTCATATCCCACCACAACCAAAAATTTTATAATGTCCTAAAAATCACCGAGGACATTCCACTGTGTACATCCCAGTTGGGGTATCTCCCCGGTACGCAAACCCAAACCCCGTAACGTGTTTTTTAAAACTGACAACGCCCAAAAGGAGGCTCATCAACACCCCGTTGTCCAAGTATGGGGGTTTTTCCCGGCCCTTTTGTGGGTTTCCGGGCCCAAAGGACGTTTTCTGGATGGGCCAAAGGGGTCTTTCGTCCATTTCCCCATCCATTACTACCCGTTTCCCCTTTTTTTCTTCTTTGTATGTTTTGTGTGTGTAACCCCTAATTCCCCCCCCTCTTTAGAAATTGATATCGGATAAAATACTTTCCCGGGGTCATTGGAAAATCACTCTTGGGAGAATATAAATTTTAGGCACATCTACGTGTAAAAAAAAGTTTTAAACTCAAAAAATTAATTTTTTTGTTTTTTTGTAATTCAAAAATTTCTTTTTTTGGGAAATAGTACAATTTAAAAAAATTCCAAAATTCTTTTTTAGGAATAAAATGTTAAATTTTTAGAGTATTTTGTTAAAAAAAAATAGTTTAAAAGCTCAGAGTCCTTTTGTAAGGAATTTATGCTTAAATATTCAGGTCTTTTTCTAAGGGAAAATAGTTAAAATTTTTTCGAGGGCCCTTTTCAAGGAAAAAAAAATTTTAAAAATGCAAATTTCCTTTTTCCCAAAGGGAAAATTTTTGTTAAAATTCAGAGCTTTTTCTTTAAAAAAGATAGTTTAAATTTTTTCGAGTCCTTTTCAAGGAAAAATATTTAAATATGCAGAGTTCCTTTCCCAAGGGAAAAATTATGTTTAAAAATTCAAGGGGTTTTTTCTAAAAAGATAGTTTTTTTATTTCGAGTCCTTTACAAGGAAAAAAAATTTAAAATCAGAGTTTTTTCCCAAAAGGGAAAATTTTTAAATATTCAGAGTCTTGGACTAGGAAATTTTTTAAAATTCAGAGTTTTTTATAATGAATATTAGTTGAATTGGGGCAGAGCCTTCTGCCCAGGGAAAAGGGAATATTTATTCCGATCTTTTTTAAGGGGTTATGTTTATATTCAGAGTATTTTTTTTAAAGGGGTTTTATGTTATTTTGGGTTTAAGAAAATTTTTCAAGGAAAAGGGTTGGTTTAAAAATTCAGAGTTTCCCTTTTTAAGGAAAATTTTTGTTATATATTTACAGTCTTTTACAAGGAAAGGTTTTTAAATAATTTCCCATTTATTTTTACAAGGAAATGTTTGTTAAAAAAATTTTATAGCCCTTCCCACTTATTTTTAAATTTTTCTGTCTTTATTTATCGTTTTGGAAATTTTATATCTATACATATTCCTTTTTTATACATTAAATTACATTTATTTTCCTTGTTTATATATAAAATTTATATTTAAAAAACTTATCTTCCCGTTTGTTGATTTCAATTTTTTTCTATCCTTTTTATTTTTTTTCTCTATTTTGGGGAAAAATTCTTTAAGTATTGTCTGGTCCCCCTTTTTTTTTTAGCGCAAAATGCTGAATAGTTTGCAGGGGACAGGATCAAATTTAAAGTAATAATTGGGGGGGGATTTTGCCCTTTAAAACCTTTTTTCCCCCTATGCTTTGAAAAGTAACTTTTTAGGTAAAAGTTTAAATTTTTTATGATTGCGAAGTAGTGTGATGGGCTTTTTTAGTGCCCTTTTAAAATGCCTATCTCGATGTTTAGTGGCTTTTTTTTACAAATGGGAGCCTTTTAAAATGCCTTTTTTTTATCTATCTCTTTCCTACATCCCCTTTTTTTCATTCTAAATACTTGCGGTCCCCCCCCCCTTCACTTTCCCTTTGGGGCCCGGGCCACGTGGATTTTCTCGTGATAAAGGGAAGAAATACCCCATTTGCCCGTTTGGGCCCGATTGGGGGAACGGCCAAAAATGTTGACAAAGTTTTTTTTCTTGGGGAAAAACAGTTTCGTTCATTCATGGTTTTTGAATTTAGCTGTTGTTTGAAGTGGGATAAACTGTTCATTAATATTTAAATTTTTATTGGAACCAGTTAAATTAAATTTAAATAAATAGAAAATACCCAAACATAAAAAAAGTAAAAGGTTTTTATTCCCAAAAAGTGGAAAGGTGATGATAGGAAATTTTACAAAAGGAAAAAAAAATTTAAATTTTTTGTCAGGGCATGTTCCAAAGAGGGAATTTAAACCCTTTTCCCAAAAGGGGAAAGAAAATTATTAATTTTGAAAATCAAGGTTTTTTATTAAATATTTGGCTTTAAATTTTTTTAAAAAAACCCGGTTTTTTTGCTATCGTTCAAAAAAAAGTTTTTAAAAATTTTTATTTGAAGGGTTTCAACGGGCAAAATGGAAATATTTATTAAAAAAACGTAGCATAACTATATTTCAAAAAAAAAATCTTGTTTTTCCTCCCGAGTTAAAGGGTTTAAAATTTTTTAATTAAGTAGAATTCACATTATTATTGGATGAAAATTTTTCCCTTTTTTAATAATTAGGTAAAAAAGCGAAAAGAAGTATCACTTAGAAAAAAACAAAAATACTGCAATACAATGAAGATTTGCAGAAAGAAAAAAAAGGATATCAACAATTTTTTTTTCCAAAAATTTTTAAAGATGCAGATAAAATACAAAAAGCAAAATTTTTTTTCTGACTTAAAGCTCTTTGATGGTAGCTGCAAGTATTCCCCTTTGAAGAAGTTGGAGAATCCAATTTTTAAAACTTTTCTCAACAAAAAATTCCCAAAATGAAGAACCCGATGGGAAACAACTTGAGGAAAAAGGGTACTTGGGAGGGCAGCCTTTTTTATCCGTAAGTTTTTACAAAACAGTTTTTCTTTCTGACATTTAAAAAAATTAACTAAATTTTAATTGATTTAAACTATTTACTATAAACATTTTTTTTTATTTAGTTTTAAAACAATTGATAAAAATCCGAAAGATATTGGAGAATCATACTTCTGGGCTTTCTGTTGATGAAACCATTGACATATTTTAAAAAGCAATTTTTTGGGAAAACTTCTTGGAACAATCACAGTTTTAGGGCGAGGGATTTGCCTCTTGGAAAGCTGGGAAGATTTTAAAGCGGGGAATAGAAGAAAACCTGAATCAGGGTTTTTAGCTCAGTTGGGCCCCAGCCAATTTTCCCACAAAATTTTAAAAGAGTATTTCAGCGAAACCCTGGGTGGAAAGTGATGGCAAGTATTGCGGACACTTAGAAGGAAAATACATCACTCCCAGAAGTCAAGCTTTGGGCCCCGCTGAAATAGCTTGTCTGAAGTTTTGGGCCCCAAAGACTTCATGTGAAGTCGAGGGGAAGTTTTTTTACAGCATAAAAACCCTTTTTTTTTCAGACAAAAGAACAAAATTTACCGCCTGAAAATCTTGAAAAATATTTGATAATTTTAAATCTAAATTTTAAAAAAAAAGTGTTTATGGAAAGTGTATGCTGGATTTTAAGAATGAATAATTTAAAAAAATTTTAGTGTTTTTGGTGCCTTTTTTTTTCATTAAATTTGTCCAAACCAGTGCCTATTTTTTTTTTTTTTTAATGCCCATTTACTGCCTTTTTACTTTATAATGCCCTTTTTTTAAAAATTTTTTAAATTCTTATTTGGCCTGCCCCTTTTTTTTTAAAAATTTTTAGTTTTCCTATAAAAACCCCCCCCAAATAATAATATATTTGTTAATTTTGGGAAAGCATTTTTCGCAAGTAAATTACAGTAAATTTTTTGTTTTTTTAAAAGAAAAAAATTTTTTTTTTCCCAAATAAATAAAAGTTTCTCCGAAGAAACATTGACTTACTTTTTTTCCCCCCTGGTGATAGGGAACATTTTTTGAAAATTTTGTCCCTTATTATTTGTGGGGATTGGGAAAGACCCTGGGTTTTGATATTCAACAAAATGTTTTTTATTTTCCATTTTTTTAAGAAAAATTAAACTCCCTTTTTTCTTCAAGGGCAAATAGTTTATTTAAAATTTTTAAAAAAAAGTTTTTTTCTATAAAAAGTGCATGGGAAAAAACAGTTTTCCCCGTCCCCCACATCCAAAAACCCGGCGGGGCCCCCCTTCCCACAAAAATGACATGTGGGATACGTTACTTTGCCCCTGGGTTACACTTTACTCCCCATTCTAAAAATACTTTTAAATGATTAAATTTTTACTTTAGAGCAGGCAGACCATAAACACCAAAAATTTACCCCAATTTAAAAGCCCCGAGAGAAAAAGTTTGAGCGGTTTTTTTAATGTATTTGGGGCTTCTCAAAAGTTTAAAACCCAAAACCAGTTTTTGGGATCCCTCCTTGTTATTTTTTAAAAGCCTTAAGTCCCCACAAGGAAAACCCTTTTACGGGTGTATTTAATTTTTGTGAGGTTTTTTTTTTTTTTTGGGGCAGCCCTCTTAATTGGGTTTTAAAATAACATTTATGTGGGGAAATTAAAAAGGGTTGTGGAGATTTAAACCCCCCAAAACAAAAACAAAACGCCCATATGAATTTTATTTTGAACATGTTCTATGGTTCTTAAAAGATAAGGGCTTCCAAAGTTCTTCTGGAATTGTTAATAGCCCTTGTTACACCTCTTGTAAGTGATGTTTTCATGCTGGCACACAGGCAGGGCTACGGGTTTAAAGAACAGGGGGGGTTTTCAAGTAGGAATAACAAACAATTACAGGGACGCTTTGGAAGGACCTTAAACAAATTTCAGGGGAAACCCTCGAACAATTTGGGCATAATATGTTTTTATAAATCGTTTTTTTGGGTTTTTCCGGGTTGCTATTCCCCCCGCCAAAAATTAAAAAAATTTCACTCCGTTTAAAAACTGGACCATCGTCTTTATTTACTTTTTATTTTAAAAAGTATTTACCCTTTTTATAACCCAAGGTTTTTTGGGTGTTTCATCTTTTCCTTAACACTTAACCCGGTTTTCAAAAAAGTTTCATCATTAATAAAAAAATAAGAAACCCAATCTTAAGATTTTAAATAATTTTTCAAAACTTTAAAAAAAAACCAAAAAAAATGACATTTCATAAAAAACAAGAAAATCACCCAAACGTTTATCCCATAAAAAAAAGTTTCATTAAATTTTTTCCATTCTTTCATCCATAGTTATTTTAAAGGTAAATTAATCATAATTACAATGTATATTATTACAAAAAAATTTTTTTTTATAAAAGGGGATAATACACAAAATATATAAATTTTTTGGGTTTTTAACTACTGAAAACAAAAGCACTAAGCTAATTTTTTATTTTATAGGGTGTTATAGTCCCTTAAAAGTTGAACCCCTCATCCTGACAGAGTGTAAAGGTTTTTCTCTTGAGAGGTTTTCTGTTTGACCAGTCCCCCAAATAAATGAAACACGAGTGAAAAGGGTGTCATCTCTTTGTTAAGGGTTTTATGAGTTGGGGGGCAACTTTCGTCAGTCTGGGAACTTCAAACAAAAAGTGTGGGTCGTCAATATCACTATGGAACTAATGGGGCACATTTTTAACCACAAAACTTCAGGGGGATGAAATATGATGGGGCGTATTTTCCTGTTTTAACACAGCTATCAGTAACCAGGGTGACGGTACCTGGTTCGGGTTTTCAAACTATCACAACCAAGGTGGGAAACCCGGGGGCTGGTTGTTAAGCTACACAACCGGGTTACTGGTAGCTGGTTCGTTTTCAAACTTAAACCAAACCCGGGGGGACTGGTAGCTGATTTGTTTCAGCTATCAGCAGCCAAGGTTACTGGTAGATGGTTCGTTTTAAAACCATCGCAGCCAAGGTTAATGGTTTGCTGGTTTTGTTAACAGCTATTAACAAAAAAGGGTGACTGGTAGTGGGGGGGTTTCGGTAAATTTGCAACTTGCCCCCAAGGTTCTCACCCCACACCACACAATTGTTTTTTAACAAATCAGTTGGTTGTAGTTTATTCTTTTTGTTTGGGCAACCTGTATAGGGTTTGTTTAAGTTTGGTTTTAGGAATCTTTGTCATATTAGTACTTCCCCCCCCTTTCCGTCGACAAAGGCCAAGAGGAACCCCGTGGTGGTTTGTCTTTTCCGCACCCTCTATCATTTTTGTAGCAAAACTGGTGGGGTTTCGCCCACAGGGTTTTCGAAACCCATGGGAAAAAGATAATCGATTTCTAGAGTCGTTTCTTCTCTTAAGTATATTTGTTCTTTTTTCCGTCGCGCTTAGTTGAAAACAGAGAACTAAAGGGAATGAATGGCCAAGCGGTTTCCCCTGTTTTAAAACTCACCTCCAGTTTAATACAGCCCCTTTGTAGTACTATAAACCTGTGAAAGAAGTGGTTTTAAAAACCGGGGGTCACACTGCTGGGTTTAGGGTAGACATTTTTTACTATAACTTGTTTCAATTTTAAAATTGTCCAAACTACTGCTTGTTACTCAAACTGAAATTGATTGCTGACCTAAAAGACTTTTTGACTTACCTTTAAAAACCCACCGAAATCCTTGATTTTCTTTTTAAAAACCTTAGGCCATTCGTATAAAAATTAAAAAAACAAGCCCGTGGGGTTTACCCTCCGGTCGTCGGTTTTTTTTTGGTTTCCGGGGGATGAGGGGGGGGGCTTCAAATCTCGACCGGGTTTCTGGGGTGTTTTTTAAACCGTTTTCCCCCCTTCTCTCTTCCACTCAAAGGGGCAGTTCCCCTAAATTTTACCTACCCAACCCAAATTTTAATTAAATACGGGAGCCCCTGACAGGGTAGTAACCCCTCGCGTAGACTTAGGGCCTACTGCCGTTAGGGGGAACCAAGGGTCCGAATCTCTGTCGGGGGGTGTAATGAGGGGGGTTTTTTACCCAAAAAAGTTTTTACTCTCCCTCCACCAAATTTGCGGGCCAAAACTTCCGATAAATAATTTAAACCTTCCTAAACCCTTTAAAACCATCAGCGTATTAGTACATAATCTATAACCGAAAAAGGGGGTAAGACGTGGGGGTAAAAAAATCATGAAAAATTTTACTCTTTTAGTTTAGAAGGGGTCGTTTCGGGTTTCGGGCAAACCCTGCAAGATTGTTTCCCCCTGTGGTTTTTCGGATTAAAAATCTCCGGTTGTAACCCCGTTTTTGTTTGCGGGGTAAGGGATCTCAGAATTTTCCCCCGTGTGTTTGCGGATAAGGGGTCTCGATTTTTAAAAACCCCTGTGTTTTTCGGATAAGGATTCCCCCAGATTGTAACCCCGTGTTTTGCGGATAAGGGTATCTAAAAAATTTCAACAAACATTTAAAATGATTGTTAATTTTTTTCAACAAACCCAAGGGTTAAAAGTTTTTAAAAAAACTGATATTAACTCAAAATTTGATCATGTCGTGTATTTATGTTCCTCTTTATACAGTAGAGCGTCGATAATCGGACGTCAAAATTCAATATCGCCAAGAAAAAACATTATTTATATTTGTACATATGTACTAATTAGGGACGAGGGAGGAAGGAATTCTCGTGGATGGAAAGGGGGAAAAACCATTTTACAATAAAAACATCTTAATACACCTGTATGAGAATCGAACTCCGATCTTTCCTTCATCTGAGGTCCAATATACATGGGACAGCCTGACCACCGAAGAGGGTGGTATACTTGTTGTTTTATATCAAAGTTAAAGTTATAAAATGTTCATCTGAGCACGTCAACACAAGAATACTAATGACTTATTGTGTTGGGGTACAGTTATGAGGAGGGTGTTAATAATAAATGAAACAGCATTTTCCTCCGAGATAAAAAGGGAGATTCACACCCGGCGTAATATATCTCAAGTTGACCTGACCGAGACTCGACTCCCGAGTCCTGGTACCAGCTCTAAAACGCACGTTAAGGTCTGATCCGATTGTACGACGAGGGTTGGCGATGAGCTCTAGCGCCGGGAGATACAAACAAGACTATACTTCTAGCACCACGTGTAGCGTGAAGTATCAACAATGTACAGGGGCTCTGGGTTGATTAGCCTTATAATGGCTGGTGAAGAGTAGAGGATATGTAAATCCTTATTAGGTAGTCTTTATCGTCCTCAAATATTTTCCTAGGTACTTTGTTGAAGAGCAGCCTAAATATCTTCTCGTAACGTACGAAGGTTGAAGACCACGCGAGCTGTAATAAAACCACCTCACATGTTTGTGTTGGTACTGTTTGCTGCATTGACCGTCTCTTTCAGACAAGTCACGAGCCAGGAGACAGACGCGGGAGGGAAGGGGAAGATTCTCTTGTTCTCTTGTCAGAAATACTGTCGATCTCTCTCCTCTCTTTGCATATCTTCGTGAAGCTTTGATCTTTGTCCACACGTCCATCCAGTACCTGCCAGGGTAGAGAGCAAACCCAAGAATTCAATTCAAGGATTCAAAGTGGTTTGAATTCAGCTCTAATTAGGTCACCCACATTGGTGGCCGAACGGTCTAATGCGTCACTCTCGTATTATACTGGACCACCGATGATGGAGATATTGGAGTTCGAATCGTAGTCGGGTTTAATGAAGCTGTTTTCCTAAATGCTTTTACAATCAAATGCAGGTAGGCTTCTCTTTCTCTAGATTCAACCTTACTCATTCCTCCTTGCTGCGGATAGAGAAAAGGGTGGTTGTCTTCTCTCTGTAAATTACACACCTTGTAAACTCTCCCAAACACTCTCCTTCCTCCCTGCTGCGGATATAAAGAGAGGGTGGTTGTCTTCTCTCTGTAAATTACACACCTTGGAAACTATCCAACACTCTCCTTCCTCCCTGCTGCGGATAAAAGAGGGTGGTTGTCTTTTTCTGTAAATTAACACCCTTTAAACTTCCCCCAAAACCTCCTTTCTCCCCGCGGGATATAAAGAG
>JBCFYV010003031.1:0-51461 GCA_039000515.1 Timema cristinae
CTCAAATCCCTTGTTGCCGGCGTTAGCCTCCTCAAAGTTTCCAGGGCTGTCTGCGATCCACAGACCGCAGGTCAAATGCGTTCGTTTCGCTTCACTGTTGTAATTGAGCAACGTCTCAATTTGCGCTCTATAGCCATACGTGTTGCTGGGCGGTGAGACTAGTTTTGGTTTAAAAACACATCCACCGGTGTGAATAGTGAATGCAACCAGTTGTTGACGGGTGCAATCTGATCCACCTCTGTGAAAGCGCCACCGTCGGGTTTCATGATGGCCGCTCTAATATAGAGCATAGTCTTGGAAAGATCGAAATAGAACTCGCCTTGTCCAGTAACGGTAAATTCTATGGGTGAATCATCGGTAAGGGAAGAGACAGGTTTGTACTGGACCCATTGCCCCTTTCAAGACTGGTTTGAGTGGGTGGTACGAAAAAGAGATCGAGTTCACTGCTGGTACACTCGTAGAACTGTGGGTGTAGAAACGACATTTTAACTGAAAATATCTTCAGCTTCTTTCTTGAGCTTTTTACGTCGGGCGACGACAGAAGACTGACATCGTTGCTTCTTAATACGCCCTTTATAGCGGGAGCCGGTCATCAGCATGTTGATCTTCTGTTCAGCCTTGCGTTTCAGGTTTTTTCCAGCCTCGCCAACACGTTGCCGTAGGGCCTCTTTGAAAGGACGACGCTGATTGGCAACGTCGGAGAGCACGTCGATACCCGTATGAAGCGCCTTTTTTCCAATGGCTTTAGTGTCGCTTCTCAGCAATGGTACAACGCTTTTGAAAAGTCCGCTGGAAAACTTACTATCCCATGCCCTCGTTAATAGGGAACACCGTGTTAGATCGAAGATATTCCTGTTCTAGCCTGGTTGACGTAGTATCTTTGGTAGGGACAGTTCATGTTGAGCAGCGTCGAAAATGAAGTTTCACGCAGAATTTTCCAAACTCGAATAGTACAGGTTCACCCGTGTCGGTTCTTTATTGATTTCCAAGGTTTCAATTTCCCTTTTAAGCACGGGCATGTAATGCAACGGATCATAGCTAACTGTCTTATGTATGCCATAGAGATAGTTTATGTTGTTGATACCAACGATACGTAACAGCGGTGCCACAATGTCACCCACGGGCTGAGAATCGACGATATCCGTGTAGATGTACATTTTCGAGGGCAAGCCTAGTAGAATGTTGGTGGCGTACGGTGACTTTGATACTTTGATGAGATTAGTCAGAGGATCGAAACTGAGCTGTAGACTTAGTTGGCTTGATAGAGTCAGCAGCTGTATATTTGGTGAAGAAGGGATAACTTCAACTTTTTTGTTGGGGTTTGTGTACTTGAATACAACTCCGGAATCCCCTTTAAAAGCTTGTACGTCATTTAGAGCTTTGATCAATTCATGGATTGTGCTGTAGTTTCCAACAGGGATATAATCCTTGAATATCTGTTCCACGCCGTTAGCGTCCACCTAGTTCTACCATACAATATTTTGACCCTCGGGTACGGTGGTGAAAGAACACGGTTATTGAAATTCAGCCAGAGCGACTTCCCACTGGCCTTCGAGTTTAAAACAGTAAGGAAGTTGCGTGGTGAATTTCGTGATGGTATTTTTCGGGAAATATCCCATAGAGCTGTCACTCGGAAAAGTGATGTAAAACTGGTCCTTCATGGCAGCGCACTGACGTAACTGGCAGGAATCCAAGAATTAAACTTGGTGGGGTAACCTTTCCACTGCACGTACACTTTCTTTATGGCACCTTTACCCTAGACACGTAGTGTTTTATCAAATTTAAAAGTTTCGGGAAGACGTACGCGTTGCAATTCAGGTTTGTAAAAGTCCCCTCCACCTCTCCGCCATCAAGATCGGTTAGTCTGTAGACGACAGGTTGTCGAAACACGACACTGCTGACTTTGAAAAGCTATTGTCTCCAATTGCTTTGTAGCCCTTTTAAACAGCATTTTGGATTTGCTAATAAGCACCGTGTCACTGACCTTTATTTTCGGCTTCGAGTTTGGACGCCTTTTGCCATAGAGATTATCTATAACTCGAAGCACATTAATTTCTGAAACGTCTACGGGTGCCATCTTGATACTGGAATGTTTTGCACCGTTGTAATCGTCGACTAGATCTTGGAGGACGTTCACATATCGATACGTGTTATTTTTGGTAAAGTAGCGCTACATGCGTCCTTTCAGAGTTCTATTGAATTGTTCCACGATGCTTGCCTTCACATCTGGATTATGAGTGGTGTAGTAATGCACACCTTCTTGCTTGAAAAATTTCCGGACAAGACGTGCCGTGATCTCTGTCCCCTTGTACGTCTGTATACTTAGAAGTTTACGGCCTCTTTGATTGAAAATGACCCGATAGACGTCTCTCACGACGCGCTCCGTCTTGGATGGAAGCATTCTCATCCAGGACATTTTGCTAAACACGTCGATGACGGTGAGAAAGTACACGGCACCATCATTGTATTTTCTGAGACTTCGCATATCGTTGAGATCGGCTTGCCAGAGGTCATCAATATTTGACACAACATACTTGATGCGTGGAAACTTTTTTGGCACCGGTTTGTAGGGTATAAGCGTCCTGCGCACGAATTCATTCTTGTACTTTTTCGGGATCTTTTTTGGATGCCTTTATGAGCGACGCTGCCCCTGAAAACCGTGAAAGATGAGAAGGGTCGTAGTAGATGTCGACTAAACGTTCCATTAAGCTCTGAACGGCAGCCATATGTTTTCGTCCACCCTCTTCAGTTTCTTATTCTTAGGGCGTTGCGACGGTGTAAATGGTTGAGGTACGGGCGTCGGATCTCTAATGGGGGCCAAACGTTTAGGATTTACAATAAATAATTTTGGAAAGTTTATTTTTTGCAGCGCCTTGAGAAACTCTCGCCAATCTGATGGTTCGGTCTGTCTTCTTGTTCTGACCAGATCGTGACCAAATCTACAATACTGGATCCACGGAGAGGCGTATCTTGAATACTCACCTCTCCGTTTGAGTCCCAAGAGATTCCTCCTCGGGAAATGATATGATCAAGTAAAATTTCAGCTTTTTTATGTGCCTGTGCTGGTACAGTATTTAGTACAGCTGGAATGGGAAGTACAGACACTTCAGGGGTGGTGGTGGTATTTTCAGATGGTGGAGGGTGTTGACTAAAGTGCAGATAGCGCTGTAGCACTTGTTGTTATACAGTCCATTTAGACATGTCGTCAAGTTTTTAAGAGAGGATTTTTTTTCATTTCCTTGTCCAACTCGGAGACCACTAGATTTTTTACCAATGCCACTTGTTGGTGGTGTTGCTCAAAACGGTGTAATTTTTTTTAGGGAAAACTAATATATTTTTTGTGTGCCATTATTTACTTGTTGAATAAGGAACCGAGGACACCACTGATTAAAGGGGCTAAAAGTAAGGGCAAGAACGCTCCTCCTTTCTGACAAGTAGTCGTCTCTTCTTCTTCCAGCACTCTCCTAGTTTGACTAGCTTGCGCAACACCTACTTTTGAGCACGTAACTTTGTCTTCTGCGGATTTTTAAATGGCACCCGCACTTTTAAAATGTTGTAGGCACACTTGCAAACAGAGTCAACCAGTTTCTTGTCGGACTTATTCATCAAGGCTAGAAGTTGCTGCGGATTCATGCGATACATCGCACGTAGCAGAGGGGCCTGCTTCAACAATTTGGGACTCTTGGTTATGAAATGAACGGTAATCGGGTAGTGTCAGTGTTTTTATAACTTTTGCGTGGTAGGTACATCAATTTCCGTTAAACCCTACAGAATATTACGTGGGGACTTGCCCCATCTTGTTCGAATTCCAGTTTCCATAAAGCATAATACCATGTGATTTTATTAAATTTAACGTCACACATTGTGTCCAAGAGATGGATAAAGTCTGCTACAAATTGTGACTTTCCCCAGCCGGAAGGGCAGCTTATTATGGCCGAAAATGGATTTTTTAACTTGTCCATAATGTTTGAGACTGAGCTTATAAGCTATATGAACGTGTATTTATGGGATAAAAGGGAGGTGTGGGTGTAGACGTTAAAACACACACATAACAATTTTTACAATATTTATTTAAATCATGAAAAAGTATACACACAGTGTAAAGTATACTGCGAATATTTACAATATATATTTATTAGCATAAACATAACTGTTTTTTTACAATATTTATTTACATACAGTGAAAAGTATACTTTGAATATTTACAATATTTATTTACACACAGTGAAAAATATACTGTGAATATATACAATATAGCAGGGGGAATAGTGGCCTCGGTACTAAATATTATATATATATATAAATATTATATATATATATATAATATAAAAGGTTTTCAATTGAAAATAAAATAAATATATATAAAAACAGTTTATTATATATATATTTGAATAGATTTAAAATGAATAATTATACAAACAGTTTATTATATTTGACTAGATTTAAAATAAATATATACAGACAGTAGACTAGAATTAAAATATATACAAATAACTAATTGACTAGAAAAAAATCAGGTAGGCGGATGATTGAACTGGCAAATAAAAAATATAAAAAGTAACCCGGGTGAATAAAAAATATAAAAAATACCTGTTTTCTTGCAGAAAAAAATAGGAAAAAACCTCAAATCTTTGAAAAATGGTATGTCGGTGGAACTGTCTAGAGTGAAAGAAAAATAAAGATGATTATTCAGCCATCTAAATAATCACCTTTTAGTCGTGGGGAGTGTGTCTACAAGTACTCTGGTACCCAAACGGCAACGTATTAAAATCATCGGTTATCCGACGTTTGGTGTACACGGGCCGATAAACTTTAGTCTGCGAAACGGTACATACAGTTACAAGAACTTTTCTTAAAATTTTGTGTGTTATCTGTATGTATCTTTCCGCAGCCTGTTCTGTGACCATCGCTTTCAAAACGTCAAAATTAACATAGTTCCGGTTGCCATAGATTATTGTGTTGCCGCAACCTTGCACACCGTTTTTGTTTTGGCAGGATCGCCACCAACGCAAACTCGGTACACGTAATTCTTAGGTCCAGCAGATACAAAGGGACTAATGTAGCTTCCCGGACCGTAATCCTGAAGTTCATTAGTGAGGTCACCTAAAAATTTTCCGGTCGGTGGACTCCAATCGCCGGGGCGTTCAGTGAATAGAACGCTATCTGTACTATGATACAAAACGCGGTCCCCCAATTGTTCAAGGATGCTGTATAAGTGCAACCTAGCCATAGCATTCATGTAGCATGCCACCGCCACACTCATATTAGGTTTAGGGCGCATGGTGTCAATCGAATCCTTGTAATTGAGGAAGATAATCTCATCATTTATATCAATGATGCTGTCCATGGTGATGTACGGATCAGTCAGGTACTTGTGATTGCCCTTATAGTCGTTAACAACGGCTACGTGTGGTAAATCGGGTCTTTGCTCAAACTTTCCCCATTGTGAACTTAAAAATAGTTTAGCCAGAGTTCGGAGACCAGGGTTTTTACAAACAGAGTCGAAATCGAGTTTTACCTTTTCTCTTTCCTCAAAATTTTGAATTTAAGCTAGCTTTTCATCTTGTGAGATAAACCACTCTGGCCTTCAGCTGGCTTATTGTTTAATTTTCAAAAAAGTATCAATGTACTCGTGAGACAATCCACCAGAACGTGTCTGACGATCGTAAAGAGATACATTGTATTACCACACTTCGTGTACTGCCTCAACGTTGTAGCCTTTGTCAACGGCTTTCCGGATCTCGTAAATCACCCACACGCCCGTCGACCAGCAAATTTATTTTGTCGTTGTGCTGACACGCGCCTTAGTTTTTCTCCTCTCCGCATTTCCTGCACAAGATGAACATTAACTTGTCTTGCATCCATATAGGCAATACGGGAATGAATAAATCCCTTGAAGGCGTCACTGCAACTTTGGCTATGCTTTCTACTTGATCTATAGACGGATAATTTGGTTCCAAGTAAATTTTGGGATGGCCGATGGGGTATTTTTTGTACTTGCAAACGTAAGGATACAATGAACACATATCCAAGTACTTGATTTTCTTCCCACAAAAAGGTCTGCTTCGTGGGAGAGCTTGATACAATTTGTACACCCGCCAAAAAGAATGCAACCCTGGGGCTGAGAGGCTCCATAGTATACACCTCGTGCTGGAGTATAAATTGCTGCATATCCTTGTCTGTACGTGTCATCACATTTAACATTCACTGCCACATATCTACGATCGTGTAGCCTGCATTCTTAAACTTTTCCAAAAAAGCCATGGTCGCTACATAGCGCTTTTCCATGGTCTCGTGGGGACTATTTTGATAGGAGTGGTCCTGTCAGGATAACATAGAGGGCACCCATGACAATAACAGCCCTAGAACTGAAAGACGGTGATGGTATCTCCAGCTTTAACAACGCAGTCTACACGTCGCCCTAACACATATTCCTCACGGCCTTTACCCGCATGAAGAATAGAGACACTGCGCTGATGGGCCTCCTAGCAGAGCCATTGTACAGCGACGTGCGACTGTTGGTCTGCGCACCGATAGCCACCGTTAGGGATAATACCGATAGTATTCTTCTTAAGATGACTTCGAAGGTAAACCAACATGGCCGTTCCAGCTATCGTACACGTCTCTCTGAAAGGATACAAATTTGCTTTCTCCATGAGTATACCTCTAAAATTTAAACAGGCCTTCCGTAGGATTTCTACATCTTTCACACAATACAGTTCCAACTCGCGTTTAAAATCAAAGACATAATTTTCTTTGACCAACGCGTCATACCTCTTCTCAAAGTGCTCCTTTCCCTCAATTGACATCTCGCCAATGCCGTAGTCCTCCTTTACCGGCAAGGGACCCCTATACCTCGCGTTTTCTTTTTTATTGAAAAAATGGGGGAAATGTTCCTTGGCCAAAGACTCGCCCAAGCCGAATATTTTGGGCAATTTGAACAAGAAAGTCAGCGAGTCAATAAAGTGGAGCGGGCCGTAACGCATGGACATGATTTTCCCACCGTTCACTATAAGTTCTGGAGATTATTTTTTTACCTCCATCATATATCTTAAAATAAAATCTCCATCATAGGATTTTGCATTATGGCCTAGGAGGGTAATATGCTTAAATTTTGGTGCTTTAATTTGTTCTATAATTTCAAAAAATTATGCCATGTGGTATCACCCTTGAATATGCGAGTCCTATCGCCCCCACATTCTGTGCAATGATGGTCATTTGTATCTATATGAACACAGGCCTTGCAACACGTCTGCACGACACATAGGTTAGGTTCGTGCAAGTACTTGCCGACCACCCCTTGAAAAGAGTTTCTTGCCGGCATTCAAAACCATAGAATACAGACAGGAAATTGCTCTTTTCCAGTGACGGCTTTGATGGGGCCTGCTTCATATAACAGAAATTACCAAAAGAACGATATTAATCGCATACTCTACAAAAAGTCTCATAACACCTATGTGAATAATTTGATCTTTCCAAACTGAAAAATTGCCCACAGACCTCGCAAACCTTTTTTCGATCACAGATTGACCTGTGACCTCTCCAAAAACCGGGACGTTTATGGTTATCAAAACACGTCTTGTTTATGAACCAATGAACCATCACCCGCAGTCTTTACAGACCACAGATGTACCTCCACGGCAAACCACTTTAGTGTAGCACTTTTTGCTTTATTTTAACAGGAAAAATCTAATATTTACAAATACCAAATAAATTTCTTGTAATTCACGTTTTTTTTTTTTGAAAAATTGAATATTATTAAATATATATTAGAAGCGAATGGGTAGTAAGACGCACTGTTAGATATTATTATATTATAAACTCACGCGTAGTTTACTTGTGTCAATATATATAAATCTTGATTTTAACAGGAAAAATCTATGGGGAAAATCGAACTAGAGGCGACATCAAAATAACAGATTTTGAAAGTAAAATTATCTTTAGAAATACACATATTTTAACCAAAATTACAAGTCTTATCTCTTAAATTAAAATAATAGAGTCCTAATTTTTGTGACCTATAGCTTCAATAATTAAAAAGTATTATGAAGATTTACACAGCTTACAACTTTCCTGGTAGAGTCCATTTTCAGGAATAATCGTCTCCTGACGTTATCTAATATTAATAGTCCATACAAGTTCCAAGAGTCCACCCTTGGTGGTGCCGGTTTCAATAGTCATCGTTTTCTTCAGCACCGCCATGTTATATAGCATCTCGTTGTTAAGGGAAACAAAGGAGGGAAAAGTTCAAACTAGCTGATGACGTCACGTTAGTGTAGCGCTGCCTTCATTTGGACACGTACACCATTTCTCTTCCCGCTCTCTGATTGGTCATCACGTCTTCATCAAGATCACCCGAGGTTTGTTGATGGTGATCTTTTTAACTGGAGTCGCTGGTGACGTAGATGATCAGGCGAGGATTTGGTGGTTGGTTCCACCCTCCGCAAGAGGGTAGCTAAGTCCGAGCCCATGTCTAGAATGTTGTCCCGGTAGACTCCTATTAGATTACTTGTAACAGGCAGACCGGAACATCAGTGTTGAGACACCACGGCAGATTTGCCCCACTCATCGAATTAGGACGTGTTGAAGTTAGGCCAGGCTTGAAGGTGTGCTAGCCAGAAGATTCATAGGATAAGTGCATGAACAGTTTATATAGAAGAGAGTTGATTGTGTATTATGATGTTTGTATATAGCTTGAAATTACATGGAACTAGAATATATAAGAGTTCTATTCTAGGAGATATAAGTTAATGTCGACGTTTTTCGAAGTGGGTAGTATGAATCGAAAGAGAATTTATGCTTGTAGGTTAACATGGGGTGGGATAGAGTTTCATAATTGTAACGTATTATACCAGTACTGTTACATTATTTGTTATTTTTTGCAATGCATTATTTTTTATTTGTACACTCTAGTAGCAAAGCTGGATATGATGAATTTAATTCTATATCCTATTAATATATTTATCTTATTATTATAAGTTAATATAGCTAGGTCTAGGTTGAGTAATGTAAGTATTTGGAAGATTCAGTTTGGCTACGTTAGCTAATGTTTTGTATTTTTAATTATTTGGAAGATTGGCAAAACTAAAGTTCAAAATTTGTTTTGATATAAGTATCTTATCTTATTTAAGCCTAAAGAAACTGTTTAAAATTATTCCCTAATCCCTTAAAAGAAATGTATTATATTTCGGAATAGGTTTGACAAATTTCGAATATAGTTAGTTTTCTTTGGTTTAGGATTAGGGTCTAATATGTAAGCTCATATTAACGGTTAGAAAACTTAAATATTTCAAAGCTTTGGATTCTAATTCTGTTTCTAAACGATTGTTTAGTAATTTTATTGTATACACTATAATTGCACCCAAAAATTATACTAATATGGGAAATTTCATGTTGGTATCAAAAAGTGTACGAGTGTTAAACTTAGCAACTCCAACATTACTCCTAGATTACGTTAGTTTGGGAGTTGTTAAGTTTGGGGACTATTTTTTATATCATGGCCAGGCTACGTTAGGCTAGGTCTAGCTCTGCCTGACGCCCCCTCGACCTGGTGCTCAAGGCAACCCCCCGGTTCACACGGTCCTTGAGTCGCCCCTGCACTGGCACTTGAGCCTACTATAAATATCAACAAAGTTACCAAACTTTGAATGAAAACATTTTTAGAAAATTATGTTTAATACATTTTATGGAAAAATTACAAAAATAATGCTTTAAAAACACTTATAGGTATGGATTTAAAACAATTAATTTCTTATTTTTAATAAAAAAAAAGTGATTTTACAAAGATGTGTTTAAAAATGATCCCAGTTGAGGATATTCAAAGTTGTTAATGACGCTACATGGGAGAACACTCAGACACGTGCAGATTTTTAGACATCCCGGATTATTTAAGAAGTGGTTTGATATTTTTAAACATAGCTTTCAACAAAATGTTGGCGAAAATTATAAGAAGGTTTCTCTGACCGGTTAGAAAGTTTGAATTTTGAGTTTAAAGTTTAAAAAAATGAATCTTTAGGTGGAAATGTGTACTTCTAAGGTTAAAGCAAAAGGTTAAAAATCTCTATCTAGCCTTCCTCTCTTAAATAAAATTATGTTTTGATAGGGTCACAATTTGTAGAATTGTTCTGTGCTGTTCTATATAAAGATATTATATATCACACATTAAAAAACAATTTTAGAATTAAAATTTAAACTTTTTTACTGGTCAGAACTTTCACCTTCCTTTTGGTGAAAACAATATTAAATAATATCTAACCATTTTATAAATAAATTGGGATATCTAAACGTCTTCAATGCTTCTCAGTCCTCTTTTTAACAATTATTATATTTGCAGTCGACCCCCAGTCCCTTGAATGAATAAAAGGACCGTTGTGTTCTTTGTAACGTGTTGTCAGAGTAAACTCATTTGGCAGGATTAGGGTACTTATTGACAGGGGGAGGGTTAAAGACAGGGGAGGTCGCTACTTGAAGCTTTCTCGTTGATAACCGACAGGTTAACTCGAGGATCCAATATTTTGTATCTGCCCTCTAGTAAATTCGAGTTTAAAGTGAGTCGTTTAGAAAATGCTCACTTGATAGCGCTGTAGTCACTGGTGACCGCAGCTAGCGATCCTTACATCGAAGGAGTAAAGCCTCGAAAAGAGTACAGCACGTTTAACCTAGCGGTTGTGTATCTGTTGTGTCCTTGTCTGTGCCCTGGACACGGGATGATTCCTGGATAGCTCAGTGGTTAGAGCATTTGAGTACTAAACCAAAGGTCCCGGGTTCGATACCTGTGTCCAGGTGTCATTTTTCAATTTTCAGAATATATCTAGATGAAACAATCCTCACTAAAAGTATAAATTATAGCTTTGGCTATTTGATTCACTAGAAGTGGTTTATTTTAATTGTTACGTAGCCAGAATTTATGCGCTAGTTTTTGTATTAGTTTACTTAGTTAGGGTTTTTCGCCTGCCTTTACATTATTTTCTAGCTTACCGGGAAATGTTTTTCTTGTATCTTGTAATAGAAATTATTGTAGCATACAAATAATCTTATCTAGGGGGGCGTTCAAATATTATACGTAAGAACCTTTGAGGGTGGAGGGGAATTCGAGCTTAACTTATTTTTGCTGGCAAGGGGGAAGGAGGGGTCAGACCAATGCTTACGTAAGACAGAGAGAGAGAGAGAGACAAGAATTTAATTACAAGTTTAACAACGTAAGTTTAAATTCCCATTTTGATCATGTTTATTCTGAATTATTTAACACCATTATTAACACCTCTATGTTAATAATTATCAGCCATTTATAAATTGCACAAGCAATAATGTTTTTTTCCTGTGAACAGTTAACAGGATAATTCGACAAATATTATCTAAGCACTATGTTACTATGCTGCCCCGAGCCCTTCAATTGAGATTTACCAGGATTAATAAACAAACTATTATAAGTTGCTCATTTGTGCACTGCATTAAGATCTGAGTTATGTAAGGCAAAGGAGTTATTTTATAGATAAGCAGGGGAAGACAAATATATTTGGAAATTGTCTGCGTACAGATGATGTTTAGTGACCTACAGACGGTAGGTCATAAATTAACATGGGAAACAACAGCGGGCCAAGAACTGACCCCTGCGGTACTCCCACATCTACACCAAGTCAACCAGAAATTGAAGTAATGATTAAAACACATTGTTGTACAATTTACAGATATATCGGATGAATTAAAATATCACGGTAACTTAACTAAAATTTCATGATTGACTGTATTGAAAGCTTGACTGAAATCTAAGTGTGCTAGTAATATCAATGGTCTGTTGTCTATTGCCAGTTTTATGTCGTCAGTAACATTAATTAATGCCGTGACTGTGATATGACGTTATCATAGTCCAGAATAATATTTTGTCCAGTAGATTGTTGGCAGTTATGTATCCATGTATTTGACTATGTACTATGTACTATATATTCAAAAACTTTGTAACGTCACTTCCCCTTCACTCTAATATGCAGAGGAGGTAACGATTACTAGTACAAAATAAATGTATAACAAAGTAGAGATTGGGAAATATTTCATAAGAGTAAGAGAAATAAATAGGTAACAATAATAGATTTATTATTTAAAAAAAAGATGATATAGGGTTACAATCAGTGGCGTGCCGTCAATGGACTAGTAGGACTAGGCTAGTCCCCAGACATTTTTAGTTTATTTGTTTTGAGTTAAATTTTAACGGGAAATGAAAGCATAAAATAAAATCTATCTGAGTCTCAATTTGCTTCACAATACTCAACGATATTCTAGCTATTTGTGCGCTGCCCCCACACCACCTTCCCTCTCTACAATGACAACATACTAACATCAGAAGCGCTGTCACAATACTCAATGTTATTCCCGCTGCTTGCGCGGACCCCTTCCCCTCTCCCAACTAACATCGGAAGCGCTCGAGTCTTATCGGCTCTTACCGGGGAGAGGACTAGTTGAAGCCAGCCTAGTCCGTCTCTATAATAAGATATATGCTAACTCTTGGCGTTCTGTCACAGGTAAATGTAATTTTGGTTTGCTTCTTATAAGTGGTAGTGTTGTGGTTGTTAAGCTTATGTAATTGTTCCCATTGATGAAAGAGATCTTGCGAAGTGTTAAAGTGTTCGATTGTCAATTTAGTTTGACAGTGTTTGAAAGTGTGAAATATGGAAGGTGACTCGGATTTGGAAACTGTTCCCTCCCAACAAAGCTTGGGGAAGGGACCTGAGACAAGTAGCAGGGTTAGTGAAGGTAGTTCAGTGGGATCTAGCAGGGCCGATCACCTTTCTCAATGCTGTGCTCTCAACCGATTATTCGCAGTTTTGTTTGGAGCCCTCACTTTAGAAAAGAAGCAGCAAGTAATAATGAAAGGTAGGCCAACTCCAGACATTTCTGCTAAAACAAAAATGAAAGACTATACGCGTCATTTCAAAACAGAATATTATACCTCTTCAAAATGGTTAACTGCATGCAAATCAAGAAACAGGCTGTATTGTTGCCCTTGTGTGTTGTTCGAAACAAATCAGGGAGTGTGGAATAATAACGGATTTTGTGATATCAACAATTTTCACAAAGCCAAGATGCGCCATGAAAAGTCTCACTCACACCTATCCGCAATAACTAAATTAAAAAATTTTTCGACTGAGTGAGCAAAAATGGTTAGACGTTTTAAAACATAATGCAGAGGTTGATACAAACCTGGAACTAATGAAACGATTAATTGATATTTGCTGTTTTTTGGCTAAGCAAGAGCTGCCATTCAGAGGTCACGACGAACGGGAAGATTCCCTTAACCGGGGAAACTACATTGAACTAATGCAGTTACTTTCTAAATACGATAGTAAATTGGATTTTCATCTCCAGAGTAGGGGGTCGTTTAAAGGAACCTCCAACAAAATTCAAAACGACATCATTGAATGTGCTGGTGATTTAATTTTGGATAAGATTAAGTCGGAAATAAATTATGCATTTTTTCTAGCAATAATGTTGGATGAAACTACGGACATTGCAAAGCTCTCTCAACTTTCGAGAGTCTATATGAAAGATTTATTGGCTTTTTAGATGTTAGCAGTGATCGCACTGCAATTATTTTAAGTGAGCATGTTTTTCGAATCCTTTCGAGTTTCAATTGTGAGCAAAAACTTGTAGCACAAGCGTATGATGGAGCCGCTACATTTTCTGGACATTTAAATGGTGTACAAACGCTTGTGAAAAAGAGGTGCCCAGGTGCACTCTTCATCCACTGTTATGCTCACAAACTCAATCTTATTCTTTCACAGTCTTTGAATCATATAACAGAATGCAAGATATTTTTTTAAGACATTGAATGGCATTCCAAATTTCTTTTCACATTCATCGAAACGCATTAATGCGTCTTAATCAATCTGAGGTAAAGAAGCGGTTTCCAACAGTTGTCAGTACAAGGTGGAATTATAATTCCAGAATTGTGAACACGGTGAATGAAAATAAAACAGAACTCACACAGTTTTTTGAGAATATTGCTGAAAATCCAGATAGTTGGGATACTGATGCTTTCGTGACTGCTAAAGGGTATGCGTCATCATTGAGAGATTTCGATTTCGCCTTTCTACTGAAGGTTTTCGCAACATTTTTTCTCTCACCGACACATTATTCAAAATTCTTCAAACCAAAACTTTCGATGTGAAATACTGCATCGATAAAGTAAAAGAGACGATTTCTCACTCAAAGATGCTAGAAACGACTTTGAAGAGACGTATAGAAAATTAGAAGATGATGACAACGTGGAAGCTCCTAAGAAGAGACGTAGAGAAGATGGCTCATTAAATCCAAGAAATAAATATGTGCGTTTTTATAATGGAATTATGGACACCATGGTTGGGCAAATGGAGCTGAGGTTTCAAGATCTTAATGAGCTGCAATTTATTGAGCTGCTAGATTAAAAAAAAATTCAAAACTTCAAATCTCGATTTCCTGAAAGTTTATTTTTGTCACTTAAGTCAAGCTATGGTAGTTTTTTCAATTTTGGCAATTTTCGGAGTGAATTAGTGTCAGAATACAGACTATAAAACTTTTCAGATAAGACTGTGACTGAAATTATGAAGTTCCTGGAAAAATCAGACTTAGCAAAAGAAGCGTTCCAAGACACATATAAATTGTGTTGTTTGATATCAACAATACCAGTAAGCACATCCACTGTTGAGCGCACCTTCTCTTGTTTGAAACGTATAAAGACGACTTTGCGTAACACTCAGTGTGAGAATAGGCTCTCCACACTTTCTCTGTTGTCAGTCGAAAATGGCTTGCTATGTGAACTGCAGAGTCAAAAATCATTCTACGACGCTGTTATCGAAAATTCATTCAGAAAGGTGTCAGAAGGATTGCACTAATATACCAATAAAGGTAAGATTCAACCATTAATTTTTTATTTAATTGTTTAATTATGTATGTGTTTATTTTTTTCCATGTTTTGGTTTTATTTATATTTATTTATGTATGGGTTTGTTTATTCCATGTCTAAATATTATGAATCGGTTGGAGGGAGATAAATTGCTTACCCTATGACCTGTAAAAGTGTATTTGCTAAGTTAACATATTGTACATTATATGGAGAGTATTCCTCTTTAACCCCATAATGGGAGGTGTCTTCAAACCTAGTCCTCTTTGAGAAAAGTCACCGAACGCCACTGGTTACAATTATTAGCAGGAAAACAGTAATAAATGTCTGGCGCTGCTCTTGCAGTAGACTAAACTGCCGATGATGGGGAGATCCAGGTTCGAATCTCGGTCGGATGTACTGAGGGCAGTTTTTCAAAATTGGTTTTTTACTGTTCCTCCACGCAAATTTAGATTAGCTTCTTATTAATATAATCATAATCCCTAAAACCATTAGCGTAATTAATACGTGAGCGTATAACCCGAACAATTACTCGTAGTAAAATTCGGTGCTAAAAAAAATTGTAGAAGATATGTAACTTTGTTACAACATAAATTCGGAGAAGTTGTATTACTCACCAAGCCAGTCCCAGTTGACTCATTCCAGCACGACTACAATCCGACATACACACCGCAGCATTGTCAACGTTGAACTAGCTCGAGGTTCGAGGTTCGGTGCCAGCCGTGTTGGTTGAACCGCTCCCTAAAACAAATGAGCAGCGTTGCTCGTGATCTCAGTGCGCGTCGATGGGCGTATTCAGAACTTCTACAAACTGTGATTGTGTATAGACTTAAATGCGTGTGGACGAGTAGAGACTGTTCTGGAAACCTTACCCCTTTCCTCTCCGTTGCTCTCCACACCCGAGAACACATGATTTCCTTAGGATATACAACGGTTGGAGTCCAGAATGTGATCACGCTGCCACAACCGCAAAAGTAAAATTCAATAATTGTATTTATACATTTATTTTTAACAAGTAGGCCTAATGCAAAAAGAAATGAAACAATAATCCATAAGAAAAAATTATACAAATATTTTGATAATTATTTCTTTGAACTACCTAACATAAATTATTGATAAAGTAAACAAAGAATATTAATTTTTATACAATGCCAATTCGTGTTTAAGACTAAACAAGTTAGTGGTTGTTTAAAATAGGTTCTTCATATAAAACTGGTACTATAGAGGGATTCAAATTTAAATTAGTGTCTTTGTTTGTGTGTAGTAGGAAGCCTCGTGTCAGGCAGACTCATCTCCGTCTTTCCCCTATTCAGATGGTATTATCAGGGACACAGAAACCTGTAGGAGGTGCTTCATGCAACATTGCGTGAACACGAGACATTCAAATACACTCGTCGTTATCGCCTCAGTTCAAATAATACAACTACCTCGATTAAAAAGGACAGATTTAACATAAATATTGTGTAAGGCTCGTGGTATGCCCTCTGTTCATCCAAGTGAAAGTTCAGGTTAAGTGTAATAGATTTCAGCACATAATGTTAAATTTAAGTTATGTTCTGATTGTGAAGAGAGGCCATACTTAATATTATATTTAAAAGCTAATAACAGTTGAAACGAACAATTCGTTATCAAGGTAAGGAAACGTGATTGCTAGGTTTCATATTGCCAAAATGAAACCACAAAATGATCCCACCAACCCATATCTAGGTACCTTGTTTTTTTCATAATTGATACACCTATACTTGCTAGGTCTCATCTTGTATAACTGATACCACCAACCTATAGATAGATACCCTGTCGCAGAACTGATACCACCACCTATAGATAGATACCCTGTCGCAGAACTGATACCACCAACCTATAGATAGATACCCTGTCGCAGAACTGATACCACCAACCTATAGATAGATACCCTGTCGCAGAACTGATACCACCAACCTATAGATAGATACCCTGTCGCAGAACTGATACCACCACCTATAGATAGATACCCTGTCGCAGAACTGATACCACCAACTATAGATAGATACCCTGTCGCAGAACTGATACCACCAACCTATAGATAGATACCTGTCGCAGAACTGATACACCAACCTATAGATAGATACCCTGTCGCAGAACTGATACCACCAACCTATAGATAGATACCCTGTCGCAGAACTGATACCACCTACCTATAGATAGATACCCTGTCACAGAACTGATACCACCAACCTATAGATAGATACCCTGTCGCAGAACTGATACCACCAACTATAGATAGATACCCTGTCGCAGAACTGATACCACCACCTATAGATAGATACCCTGTCGCAGAACTGATACCACCAACCTATAGATAGATACCCTGTCGCAGAATGATACCACCAACCTATAGATAGATACCCTGTCGCAGAACTGATACCACCAACCTATAGATAGATACCCTGTCGCAGAACTGATACCACCAACCTATAGATAGATACCCTGTCGCAGAACTGATACCACCAACTATAGATAGATACCCTGTCGCAGAACTGATACCACCAATCTATAGATAGATACCCTGTCGCAGAACTGATACCACCAATCTATAGATAGATACCTGTCGCAGAACTGATACCACCAACCTATAGATAGATACCCTGTCGCAGAACTGATACCACCAACCAGGTTAGGTGTTGAAAGCCCCGGTCAGAGACAAGGGAGGTTGCGCTCCTTTTCAAGGCTTTATTCCTTCAACGTCGGATCGCAAGATGTGGTCCCAGTGACTACAGCGCAATCAAGTGAGCATTTTTAAAGGACTCACTTTAAACCGAATTTACTAGAGGCAAATACAAAATATGACCTCCTCAGTCAACCAGTCGGTTATCACCGAGAAAGTTTTATCTAGTGGCCTCCCCATCTCTAACGTCACCCCTCATCCCTAAGTACCATAATCTGCCATACAAATTATTTTACTATGACCACATTTTACAAAGAAAACTTAGAACACAATGGTATTTTTTGAAGAATGGTTGACGTGACTCGCTTTACTATAATATATACAGTACATCGAGAAATTAATGTCAACATTGGAAATGTCATTAATAGATTTGGTAGTTCAAACAACAGGAAGCCTGAGTTTATACCATGAGCTCTCAGTTTGGACTAAATAAAACTTTCAACATTTGTGTAATAATAAAAATGTTACTAGGCCTACCAGGACTAATAGTTCACTTTAAAATATTCATAGTATGTGGTATGTTATCTCATTAAAAATACTTTTAATTTTAGGAGATAGTTTTAATTAATTTTACAAATAATTTTACAAAAAAAATACTTTTAAAAATTATAAATGGATTCAGCTGATTGTAATAAACAATCAATTTACATTACATGCAAATAAAGCACAACATAAGTTTGTGTACTATTTGTTGGCCTAAGCACACTCTCTCATTTTGTTGCACAAACCTTGTTTAAGCTTAAATTTATTTTATCATTTTTTATATTTACGATTTCCCTGATTAATAATTAATAAAGATCTTTAAAACAATTTATTTTTAAATAACGGTATTTAAACAAAATCTATTAATAATACCCCACACATAACGTGTTAGTGTGTCTTAGTGGTAAAATTTCTAGCTTGAGTGAGAAATAACTAGCTCTACTATAGAGTGGAGTTAAAGTTCGATTGTTCGAAATTTGTATAATACCATCTATTTTGTATGATTGATTGAATAGCTAAAAAACTATTTATATAATAATTGTTATATTTCTTAAACTTATTTACCTCTGAATAATCACTATTTGTGAATGTTCTTATTATTTGTTTTTAATTAATTTCAATAATAGTGCAAATTTCCTTTGAGGATTATTTTCAAGACTAGCGTTACACTGAAAAATTACTTTAAGATTTACTCTCAAATTTTGAAGTATTTTTCTGGCAAAATTTATTGAGGGAACATCAGCCGGACCGATCCCGTGAGAGCACCCATACCCCCCCTCCCCCTCTCACGAATATCCTGGCTCCACCTATGCGTTGTCTACAAGGTGAACCAGTACACACTTTTATTTACTCCAATCATAAATAAATATATAATTAGGACGCATTGATAAAAATACAAATTCACAAGGGTCTGGAAAAGATAACCATAATATGAACTCGAACAAGATGGCGTACGTAGAGCAAATAATAGCTCCATTATAAACTTAATTTTACCAGTCTTAAAAATGATTTAACGTAACATAATAGATAATTAACTTGTGTAAAATATAAATAAACACAATTAAATACTCTAATTGACAATATATTCTTGATGAACGCTAAATTATAAGTTTATCTGTTTTGAGCTTTATTTCCTTTGTTCATTGGAACCAATAATCAGTGGCGGCTCGTGTATAGGCACTGCGAAATTGCAGCACCGACTATTTCCATTCTATATTATCATTAACATTTAATATAATGAGTCCTTTTTTTTAATTCTTTATTTATTTTTGTAGTACAATATATATTTCTTAATCTTAATGTCAGTACTTCAGTAGCCATCCCCCAGTTTATGAAAAAGTTACAAAATCTTTGTATGGAACTGTACGCTTCACAGTGCCAGTGACATGGTATGTGAATGTTGTGCGCATGCGCACATAGGAGAGGAGTGGGGAGGAAGGCGGGACTGCCAGGTAGAAAGAGCACTGTTGCTCCGCAGTTCTGGCTCTGGTGTAATGGTGGAAGGAAGTTTTTTTACTCAGCGTGTGTTGTGCTTAAAAACCATGTACCATATTCTTGAATGTGATAAAGTGTAGAAGAGTGTAGAATTAGATTATTTTTTCTGCTTCCAGCTAATCTATTTGATTCATTTTTTTCTGTTATTTTATTTAACAGAAAGATTAAATGCGCTTGCAGTACTTTCAATGAAGAAAAATTTCCTCAATTCTCATCCAGAGATCAAGGAGAAAATTATTGAAATTTTGCCCAAATTAAAACGAGAAGAATGGATTTAATTTTTAAATGAATAGATCAAGCTTGAACTGTAAGAATTTAAGTTAAAGTAAGTAAAATTGTTTGGGTTGTTTTTGTTAAGATTTTATCAAGTTCCTGAATACATTTTCTTTTTATACATGTTGTTTTCTTTTACACAATTTTAAAACAAAGGTTAAAACATTTCTAGAGCAGCACCCCCACTAATTTTAGCTACAAGCCGCCACTGCCAATAATGTCAACTGACCAGAAATTGATCACGTGATCACACCTTCTCGTTCTCTGATTGGGTGCTGGTTTTCCCCCTCCCCTCCCGCCCTCCTCCTGCCCCCTCTCTTCCTCCTGCCCTCTTTTCCCGTGTTCCAGACCTGTATGTTCTTGTTCCAAACATGTTGGTACTTGTATTTTTTGTTTTTATGTATACTAATAGCTTTTTTATTTGTTTTTTATGTATACTCATAGATTTTTATTTGAAATTAAAGGGTTTTTTATTCATTGATTAGGACGTTGGAGTTTTTATTGGCATGTGGTCCAAAGCGCCGGGTGGCATCGCTAGTGGACATCCTCTTTGTCCGGGAGCAGAGCATAGAGTGTGACGGCTGAACAACCGACCTGGTGCAGAGTGCGTAAGATACTCCCTTCACCAACCTTTCTTGTGAGGGAACTTGCAGCTTGAGAGAGCACAACCTTTGCCGCCAGAAGCGGACCGTTGAATGTGACCCTCCTTTCACTTCCCCGCATCTCGTCAAACCCCTCTTTTCTTCCTTTCTCTTTCCCCCCCTCACCCCCCTCAATACTCGTGTGTCACGGCCGAGGTGTGGCAGTGTAGAGCGTGGAAAATCTCAGAGTGCCCACGACCCATTCTCCACATCCACCCAACACACCCCATGAACCCAAAGTCACCTCTGAAAGCCCCCCAAGCCAAATAACCTTGTTGTGTTTCAGCTATGTAGATAGCTCACGCCATGAAAAATATACTTGGAATATTCATGATTACTCCATCATTGACACCGGGATTCTGTTTGTATATATATTTGTTTTAATTCTAGTCAAATATAATAAACTGATTATATATATATATATACAATATAATATGCTTTAAATTGAAACCATCTCTATGTATACATTGTATTTAACCATCTTTTTTTAATATTTAGTACAGAAGCCACTATTCCCAATATGTATAAATATATATATATTGTAAATATTCCCAGTATACTTTTCATTGTGTGTAAATAAATATTCAATGTATACTTTTCATGATTGTAAATAAATATTGTAAAAAACTGTTATGTTTGTGTTTTAACGTCTACACCCGCACCTCCCTCTTATCCTATAATTACAAACTCATATAGCTTATAAGCTCAGTCTTAAATAATATGGACAAGTTGAAACATCCATTTTCGGCCATCATAAGCGGCCCTTCCGGATGTGGAAAGTCGCGTTTTGTAGCCGAATTTATCCATCACATTGACACAATATGTGACGTTAAATTTGATAAAATCACATGGTGTTATTATTTATGGCAACCGGGATTCGAACAAGACGGGTCAAGTCCCCACGTCATAATTTGTAAGGGTTTATCGGAAATGGATGACACCTGTAATGACTCTCCGAAGCTGATTATCCTGGATGACCTGATGCGTGAAAGCCTTGGAAGGGGTCAGTAGTAAGAAAAGTCAACTATCGCGACGGAAATGACGTCATGGCTCCCCTCACCCCTTTCCCCCCTCTCCACCCCCGCGCTGGAGACTCGCGGACGTGGGTTCTATCTCTGTCTCTCTCTTTCTCTCTCTCTCGCTCTCGTGAATTCATGTTTCAGGATGGAAATGACATCATAGCTCCCTCACCCCTTTCCCTCCCCTCCCCTCACCCCTTTCCCTCCCGCGGCGTGGACTCGCGGGTGCGGAGAGGTGGGGGAGAAATGACTTGCTGAAGGAGGCGGAGCATTAGAGAAAGGCTTGTACGATTGGTCGTGATAAGCAATCTTGTCATAGGGGCGGTAAGATTCCCATGAAAATGAATTAGAAAAAAAAAGGGTTAACCTTTAATCTTAGTGTTATGACGCAGGCTTCTCTAAAACCGAGTTGAAAAAAGGCCCTTCTTTTCCTACTCGCACCCTCCTTGGGAGGTGACAAGTGAAGAATGTTTTCCTGCTAGCTCAGTCTCCCCCCCCCCCCGTTCTTTCCCTACTCACACCCTCCTCGGGGGTGACAAGTGAAGAACGTTTTCCTGCGAATTAGCCGGTCAGTTCTGCTCCCCTAGCCGTGAGAGAGCTTTAACTCAGGAAGTTAACATCTGTTTCGCTTTTGAACGTCTCAGGAAGTTAACATCTGTGTCTCGCTTTGAACATGACAGAGATTCATTTTGAAAGTAAGCGGTCTGTGAGAATTTTACAAGAGGGGACTTAAGTAAATGAGTCGAAACTTCTCACGCACTAAAGAGGGAGGGGCTAAGCGACTCCAAACCCCTTTTCGCTCCACCTCCTGAAGAGGGGAGTAGTAGTTTGCAGTCCTTACTTCTATATATTGAGTTACCCCTTTAAGTAGAATTCATTATCTTTTAATCTTTATATTCTAAACAACATCATCAAGAATGTCTAGTGAATACTCAGCAGCGCTTTTGTCAGCAATCGGCTCGAGTGAGATAGTGTCAAGGAAGCTGACAGATTTAGAGATAGGTCATGGTTATTATATCATTAATATAAAAGGGGTGACAACTAGATACGGACGCAGAGTTCTCGCCTTGTTGGAGAACAAATATAACGTGTGGTTACCGGCGCGTTTTTCTCTACTCACCGACGCTCAGCTGAAGGAGCTCTCCAAAGCCGACTTACTGCTAGTGTACCAGGGCATTTCCAAAAACAGCAAGACGGCGCTCATAAGCTTCGAAGGTACGTTTATTACAACCATTTCTAGGATTAATCAAATCAATCGAAATATGTTTTTTTTTCAGTTAGGATGTACAGATTATGGGTTTTTTCAACTCTCGCTCTACGCAAATGCAGGTTCATTCCTTTTAATTCGTAATTAGTGGTTGAATAATTTTCTAATCTCAGTTAAGATGTACAGAGTATGGGTTTTTTCAACTCTCCCTCTACGCAAATGTGGGTTCACCCCCCCTTTAATTCATAATTAGTACGTTGAATAATTTTCTAATCTCAGTTAGGATGTACGGAAAGACTTGAGCAATATATTTTTGAAAGATCAACGAAGCTTGTGAACGTGTCAATTGCAGGTTGTCAACGTGAATTTATTTTTGAAAGATCAGCAAAGCTTGTGATCATGTCAATTGTAGGTTGTCAACATGAATATATTTTTGAAAGATCAACAAAGCTTGTGATCGCGCCAATTGTATAACTTGTTGATAGGCTGTCAACGTGAATATATTTTTGAAAGATCGACAAAGCTTGTGATCATGTCAATTGTAGGTTGTCAACGTGAATATATTTTTGAAAGATCAAAGCTTGTGATCATGTCAATTGTATAACTTGTTGATAGGTTGTCAACATGAATATATTTTTGAAAGATCGACAAAGCTTGTGATCGCTACAATTGTATAACTTGTTGATAAGTTGTCAACATGAATATATTTTTGAAAGATCAACAAAGCTTGTGATCATGTCAATTGTATAACTTGTTGATAGGTTGTCAACATGAATATATTTTGAAAGATCAACAAAGCTTGCGATCGTTACAATTGTAGGTTGTCAACGTGAATATATTTTTGAAAGATCAACAAAGCTTGTGATCATGTCAATTGTAGGTTGTCAACGTGAATATATTTTTGAAAGATCAACAAAGCTTGTGATCGTGTCAATTGTATAACTTGTTGATAGGTTGTCAACGTGAATATATTTTTGAAAGATCAGCAAAGCTTGTGATCATGTCAATTGTAGGCTGTCAACGTAATATATTTTTGAAAGATCAGCAACGCTTGTGATCATGTCAATTGTATAACTTGTTGATAGGTTGTCAACGTGAATATATTTTTGAAAAATCAACAAAGCTTGTGATCGTGTCAATTGTATAACTTGTTGATAAGTAGTCAACATGAATATATTTTTGAAAGATCAACAAAGCTTGTGATCGTGTCAATTGTAGGCTGTCAACGTGAATATATTTTTGAAAGATCAGCAACGCTTGTGATCATGTCAATTGTATAACTTGTTGATAAGTTGTCAACATGAATATATTTTTGAAAGATCAACAAAGCTTGCGATCGTTACAATTGTATAACTTGTTGATAGGTTGTCAACGCGAATACATTTTTTAAAGATCAGCAACGCTTGTGATCATGTCAATTGTGTAACTTGTTGATAAGTTGTCAACATGAATATATTTTTGAAAGATCAACAAAGCTTGCGATCGTTACAATTGTATAACTTGTTGATAGGTTGTCAACGTGAATATATTTTTAAAAGATCAGCAACGCTTGTGATCATGTCAATTGTAGGTTGTCAACATGAATATATTTTGAAAGATCAACAAAGCTTGCGATCATAACAATTGTATAACTTGTTTATAGGTTGTCAACGTGAATATATTTTTGAAAGATCAGCAACGCTTGTGATCAGGTCAATTGTGTAACTTGTTGATAAGTTGTCAACATGAATATATTTTTGAAAGATCAACAAAGCTTGCGATCGTGTCAATTGTATAACTTGTTGATTGGTTGCAACGTGAATATATTTTTGAAAGATCATCAACGCTTGTGATCGTGTCAATTGTATAACTTGTTGATAGGTTGTCAACATGAATATATTTTGAAAGATCAACAAAGCTTTTATATCATGGCTTCATGAACAGCTAACTAGATGCCCCTGTTGGTTTTTTATAGCTGTTTCAGAGCCGCTCGAAGAGATTATAGAGCAAGCTGACCAGAAATGAAGAAGATAATACTGAGGAGAGAGTAGGGCCTGTTTAGAGCATAGTGCACCCAAACATGACAGAACCACCGGCAAAACGAGTGCGCTTGTCACCTCCTATCATTGTATCTCGGCAAACTAATGGGAATAGGGTGTATACTCTCGCGGATCTAGACGCTAATGAACAACTTTTAATTAGATACTTGAAACATGACGTTGCACTTCGCGAAGGGAAGGTGTATAATGCTTACATTGAACATATACCTGGCCAGATTAAGACCTCGAGGGTACTGATATCGGACCAAGACAATATAGACACACAGATCCAAAGACTTTTGACCTTATCACGAAACTTAGGTACAGGATTTACTCAGTTTAGGCTTTACCTGGAGCCACTAGGACTTTCCATTAAACTTATTGAACAAGCATACGCCCGACGTATAAAGACATACTCAATCAGTAATGAACTACCCTATAAGGATCCCGTACAGTTTCTCGTTGCGTGCGGAGATATTTATGTAAAGACAGTAGAAAAAGAATCAAACGCGAACGGCCCGATAAAGGTAAATTGTAGCCTCATTTGCGAGTTTAAGCATCCTACTGATGGTAGAATTGAAAAGGGTTATTTCAATTCTTCTCTATACAATATATTTAACCCAATAAACTTGGAGGAAATATACGAGAATAACGTGGTCTTTCCACTCCTTGCTCAGATTTGTAACCCCCCCTTCATATGATTTGATAGGTTCAAATTACAATAAATAAAAGGTAGGTAAGTTACAAGAGAGTTTATTTTATTCTACAAACAACTAGCAGACATACAAGAGCGAGGCACTCTAGGAAAGTCGAGTGACTGGCCGATAAGGGCCGAAGTAAACAATAAATAAAGGGGCAAGACCCCAAGTCGTTAAGAGAAAACAGAATGATTAATACCAACGTAGTCATAATTAAATTGACCCTCGCAGAAGGCGACTAACCTAGCAGGAAAGTTAAATACAAGTAATATGTATAGGTCTACGCGACCTGGCGATGCCGACACTATATTGACATAAGAATGAAGTTTTATAATAGACTGCCATTGTAAGGCGCGACAGAGAAAATGATTTACCTAAACCTAACCTGTTACAATAGATCCCAATCAAATTAGTTCAATCTAATTATTATTATTGTAATGACCAATGTGCTGGGTGCACGGGCTCGCGCCCCCCGAGTTGAGTAACAATTTAAAAAGAATCACAATCGTAACAAATCTTTAACTTTTAGCAAGCAGAACAACTATTTTAAAATAAGTTACACGTTAAACAGAAATAATTAGCGCCCCAAGATGGCGACATGCTAAAGTTCCATTAGCGCCCCAAGATTGCGCCATGCTAAAGTTCCAACCCGTCCGTGAGGCGGACACAACGTTAAGTACAAAGAAAAAGCTAGCGCATAAACCATAATGGCTGACAGGCAAATCCTGCAGTCTCAGAGAAATATAGCTATTAGTAATCATGATTTATATTTAAAGTTGAAACTTAAATTTTGAACAATTTAACCCAAACATAATTTAGAAAACGTCGAACAACGGCCTACGTCTAAATCTAAGACAAGTGTCTCACCTAATCGAGTGCAGAGAAATGAGTGACATCACTACACAGTCCAGCCGTTATATACTGTACAAAGTCAATCACGTGTTCACAAACGGCGGGAATCACACTGGGACGAAGGGAGAGGGGTGTACGTTGCTTCGACAGAATTCTCGATTATTCTCGTGATAATTTCAAATCACGCGCCGGTGGATGAGTCTTGTTTCACTCGAACACAACCGTCGGCGCATACGGGTTAGCGCATCTTGATGTTCAATTGTCCGAGTCTTGCTCTAATCGGGCCTCGAGCCACGGGCGGTCAGTAAGCCGCGTGATGTTGAGTGGAGTTGAGTGCGCGTGTTTCATGAAGTCGAGATCCAGCCCAGTCAAAGGGGACCAGATCAGGTGAGCCAGATCGTCCATGTTTGCATTATGTCTGTGACAACGTCACAGATTGAGGGCTTCGTTTCTAAAGACTCGGGGTGGATATACAACGGCACGTTGGAAATGAGAGTAAATTTCTCAAAAAACTCCGTTTTCACGATCGGGGTCCACGTTCAAATCCCTGAAACTATAGCTAGACGTAGAGCACTGATAAATGTTCAAGCTGAAGAAGGACTTTGCTTCCCCGTATCCGTATTGGCGTGCCTCTTTGAGCCGACAGGGAGAGATCAGCGTTTATCGTCTTATCCTAATTTTCGTGACGTGTTGAATCTAGATGGGATCCCGCTTCCGTTCGAAATGAGATATATTGAACGCTTCGAAAGGCTCAACGATATATCTGTTAATGTGTACACCGCAAAACACGAAGGTAGTGATTCTTATATGGACACTGCAGACAACTCTAAAAAGCTAGTGATCGTTCCCGTGCATGTCAGTGCTAAAGAGCGTGCTAGACATGTTCATTTATTCATGATAAAAGTACATGGGACGGAAAATTATCATTTCAGCGCAATCAAAAATCTGTCACGGTTAATAAACCCCCAACTAGCACCCTTGTCTGACAGAAGACATAGGTATTTTTGTGACCGTTGTTTGAGCTCTTTTCTGACTGAAAATAAACTTGTAAAACATAAAGAAACGTGTAAAAAATTTGGAGCGGTAAGGAGTACATTCCCTCAAGGGGAAAATAAATTCCTGGCGTTCTCACAGTATAAACAACAGGAGAAAACAGGATTTATCGTGTACGCTGACTTGGAGAGTTTACTCGTGCCTATAGAAACGTGAGATCCTGACACGAAATTTTCTTATACTGAGAATGTGCAGAGTCATGTAGCGTATTCTGTAGGCATGTACACTAAATGCATTTTTGATGATAATCTCTCGGAGTACCGACACTTCACGGGGAAAGATTGTACAGATCAATTTGTTGAAGCTCTCGTAGATACGGCAAAGCGCGTACTAGATTATTATAGTACTGTAGTTCCAATGATGCCGCTAACACCTGCTCAAAGAGATGCTCACAATACGGCTACTCATTGTCATATTTGTGAAAAACCCTACGCGAATGATGATATCCGCGTTATGGATCATTGTCACTTGACAGGGCTTTATCGTGGTAGCAGTCACGCAGGGTGTAATATTAATTACAAGAACCCTAGTCATCTGAGCGTGGTTATCCATAACGCGCGTTGCTACGATAATTTTTTCCTTCTCGAATCACTTTTTGAACGTAGAGAAACTGATCCGTTCACAGGGGAGAGCGTTCTTGTCAATCCAGGGAAAGTTAAGGTTATTGGAGAGACTATGGGAAGATTCAAAGTAATCATGAAGTATATTCGGCACGGGTTTCGT
This sequence comes from Timema cristinae, assembly GCA_039000515.1. Classification (NCBI taxonomy): domain Eukaryota; kingdom Metazoa; phylum Arthropoda; class Insecta; order Phasmatodea; family Timematidae; genus Timema; species Timema cristinae. The sequence goes on from JBCFYV010003031.1 coordinate 28,038, forward strand.
GGGATCGCAATTAAAATTATAGATAGTTTCAGCTTTCTATGTACCTCCCTAGAGAAATGCGTATCTTACCTCGAACCTGAGCAGCTTAAAATCACTCGTAAGTGCCATCCTTATGATGAACGCTTCAAACTAGTCGCTCGTAAAGGGGTGTTCCCCTATGACTATATAGATTCATTTGAGCGGCTGAACGAGACTCAGTTACCGAGCAAAGATAAATTTTATAACGCGCTCACGGATAGTCATATCTCTCAGGAAGACTATGATCACGCCTGTGAGGTTTGGCGGCTATTTGAATGTAAGAATCTTTGGGATTACTCGAACCTCTACCTGCATACTGACGTAACACTACTGGCCGACGTCTTTGAGAACTTTCGTGATCTTTGTATGAAGACGTATAGGCTCGATCCCGGATGGTCTCTTACAGCCCCCAGTCTCACGTACCAAGCTCTATTGAGAATAACCCAGGTACGGCTCGAATTAATAGATGACGTAGATATACATCAATTCATTGAGGGAGCTATTCGAGGAGGGATATGTTTCGTAGCTAATCGTCATTCTGTAGCTAATAATCGTTATATGAGTTCATTTGACAGTTCCCAACCAGAGTCTTACCTCGTTTATCTAGACGTGAATGGACTCTATTCATTTAGCATGTTGAGTTCGCTACCCTATGGAAGGTTCAGGTGGCTTGAAGATGATGAAATTGAACGTTTGGACGTGCTAAACGTGGAGGACGATGCGGATACGGGCTATATCTTGCAGGTATATCTTGAATATCCACAAGATGTACACGACGCTCATTCTGACTTGCCGTTCTGTCCTGAGAAAGGGATTCCACCCGTAGGGAAACACGAGAAATTGTTAACAACTTTAGCTGATAAGACTAGGTACGTCATTCACTATCGTCATCTAAAGTTATGTTTAGTGAATGGGTTGAAACTGAAGAGGGTACGCCGGGTTCTCAGTTTCAAACAATCTCCATGGATGGCCCCGTATATCAAGCTGAACGCGGAAATGAGGAGTAAAGCGAGCAATCAGTTTGAAAACATGTTTTTCAAATTGATGAACAATGCCGCATTCGGCCGCCTTATATCTAACAAGAGGGCCTACCGTACGGTAAAAATAACTACCAGGTGGGAAGGGAAATTTGGAGCGTGTAACCTCATAGCCAGTCCAAACTTTAAAAACCGTATGATTGTATCAGAAAACCTAGTCATCATTGAGATGGAACCGCAGGAGATTTACTTTGATATGCCAATTTATGCGGGATTCACCATTTTGGAAATCTCGAAAGTAGTCATGTACGGTCTACATTACCAGGTCATGGTTCCTGCCTTCCCTCCAGGTACGTTAAAACTTCAATATACAGATACAGACTCATTTCTCTACTACACGACTGTTGAGGATGCGTACCAGCGACTTATCCCGTTAGCTAATGACTACTTGGACACCTCCACTTACGGACAAGACAATGTTTACGGCATGCCCGTAGTAAATAAAGGGGTGCCCGGTAAACTAAAAGACGAGACTCGAGGTCGGATCATCACCGAGTTCATAGGTTTATGCCCTAAACTCTATTCATTTGCGGTGCAAGGAGATGGTGAGACGCTCAAGGCTAAAGGTGTTAAGAGTAGCGCGTTAAGAACGCTCTCTTTAGAGGACTATCGTAATTGTTTGACTAATGAAACGGTAGTCATGAGAGAAGCTCGTTCAATAAGAGCTGTAGGATTCAAACTTTACACACAAAAATTCAAACGGGTTGCACTATGCTCTATCGACGACAAACGACACATGTTACCTGGATCAGTCAGAACTCTACCTTGGGGTCATTACTCTATAAGCGAGCAACCAACTACTTCCTTCCAAGAGACCTCGATTGAAGCTGGACCATCATGTCTATAGTGCAAGTGCGTGTGTCAGTGGGTGATCTATAACTTTATCCAGTACAAGTGAACAGGCGTCTACTAACCCTCATGTCTCTATAGTGTAAGTGAATAATTATTGTCAATGTATAAGAACTAGAAAAAAATGTTAGTGCTTTAAAAAAGACTTGGGAAAAATATTCGTGTTCTATAACTTAACTGAAGAAAAAAATTAAATAAACTAATTTAGTGCATATTTGTTTACAGTGTACGTATGTTTTAATTAATGTCACTAGAAAAAAATATAGTGCTTTTAAAAAAGAATTGAGGAAAAAAAATCATGTTCTATAACCTCCCATGTCTCTATAGTGTAAGTGAATAATTAATGTCAATGTATAAGAACTAGAAAAAATGTTAGTGCTTTTAAAAAGACTTGGGAAAATATTCATGTTCTATAACCAAGTGAACAGGCATCTACCAACCCTCATGGCTCTATAGTGTAAGTGAATAATTAATGTCAATGTATAAGAACTAAAAAGAATGTTAGTACTTTTAAAGAAAAAAGACTTGAGAAAATATATTCATATATGTTTAAAAAAAGTATTTCCCTCTCCCTCTTTGATACATTCATATTTGTTCGATTCTCTTAAAAAAGAATTGAGAAAAAAAAATTCATGTTCTATAACCTCCCATGTCTCTATAGTGTAAGTGAATAATTAATGTCAATGTATAAGAACTAGAAAAAAATGTTAGTGCTTTTAAAAAGACTTGGGAAAATATTCATGTTCTATAACCAAGTGAACAGGCATCTACTAACCCTCATGGCTCTATAGTGTAAGTGAATAATTAATGTCAATGTATAAAACTAGAAAAAATGTTAGTGCTTTAAAAAAAGACTTGAGAAAATATATTCATATCTGTTTAAAAAAAGTATTTCCCTCTCCCTCTTTGATACATTCATATTTGTTCGATTCTCATGTAGATAATAAATTTAAAAAATACGAGATAGGGAAAACATTTTTACTTTTGACCTAGTAAATAATAAAAAAAACCATAGGTTCAGAGAGTATTCACGCTCTCGTCATACACAAATGATGGAACTCCCAGAGTACAGTTTGGTACAATAACCTGGACCTCTCAGAGAACAGTCTGGTACAATAACATAAGGTGACAGTCGGGATTAGAAGCTGGGTCTCCCAGAGTTCAGTCTGGTACAATAACCGGCTACAGTCAGGATTACAACCCCGGACCTCTCAGAAAACAGTCTGGTACAATAACCGGCTACAGTCAGGGTTACAACCCTGGACCTCTCAGAGAACGGTCTGGTACAATAACCTGGACCTCTCAGAGAACAGTCTGGTACAATAACATAAGGCGACAGTCGGGATTAGAAGCTGGGTCTCCCAGAGTTCAGTCTGGTACAATAACCAGCTACAGTCAGGGTTACAACCCTGGACCTCCCAGAGAACAGTCTTGTACAATAACATAAGGCGACAGTCGGGATTAGAAGCTAGACCTCTCAGAGAACGGTCTGGTACAATAACCTGGCCCTCTCAGAGAACAGTCTGGTACAATAACCAGCTACAGTCAGGGTTACAACCCTGGACCTCTCAGAGAACAGTCTGGTACAATAACATAAGGCGACAGTCGGGATTAGAAGCTGGGCCTCCCAGAGTACAGTCTGGTACAATAACCTGGACCTCTCAGAGAACAGTCTGTTACAATAACATAAAGTAACAGTCGGGATTAGAAGCTGGACCTCTCAGAGAACGGTCTGGTACAATAACATAAGGTGACAGTCGGGATTAGAAGCTGGACCTCTCAGAGAACAGTCTAGTACAATAACATAAGGTAACAGTCGGGATTAGAAGCTGGACCACTCAGAGAACGATCTGGTACAATAACCTGGACCTCTCAGAGAACAGTCCGGTACAATAACATAAGCTGACAGTCGGGATTAGAAGCTGGGCCTCCCAGAGTACAGTCTGGTACAATAACCTGGACCTCCTCAGAGTACAGTCTGGTACAATAACATAAGGTGACAGTCGGGATTAGAAGCTGGGCCTCCCAGAGTACAGTCTGGTACAATAACCTGGACCTCTCGGAGAACACTTTGGTACAATAACATAAGGCGACATTCGGGATTAGAAGCTGGGCCTCCCAGAGTACAGTCTGGTACAATAACATGGACCTCTCAGAGTACAGTCTGGTACAATAACCTGGACCTCTCAGAGTACAGTTTGCTACAATAACATAAGGTAACAGTCGAGATTACAACCTGGGCCTCTCAGTGGACGGTCTGATACAATAACCAGTTACAGTCGGGATTACAACCCGAGCCTTGGAAAACTTTTTTACCAATAATAAAAACCAAAGGTATAGAGAGTATTCATATTCACATCATGCACCAATGATGGTACATAGCCTTTTTAGCGTATTTAAATGGGATCACCTTAAATAATAAAGTCATGGGTACACTTGCATCACATGCACCCTACTCATCCTTACACTTTTTTATAGATGTAAAGAAAACAAAAGTGTTAATCGTTAATTATTTTTATTTAAAAAAGAGCTCGTTACATTTCTAAAAAAAGAATAATCGTTAAAAAGTCTGCCTTATACAGTAATAATCGCTAAAAAAGTTTACCCCATTATTAGACTTATACACTGCAAGTAACTGTGAAAAAGTTTTTTTTTTAAAAGTGTTCACTCAACCCGTCTTGCAGCTTATTTTTCGTAGGCTCCTCGTTCGTTTCCTCAGAAGTTTTACTCTTCTTTCCACGCGAACGTTTAGAAGCGTCAGTAGTTTTCTTCCTCCGTTTGACCGTGTCAACCTCGTCTTGACCACAGAAGCATGATAACTTATTGAAATCAATGCACCCTTTATACTCGTTTATCAAGACTATCATATGAAGCAAAGCTGGAATAACCGAACTCGTATCGTTCCGCATCGCACTCTTGGTCAGATCGCAAAAGTTTTGTCCGATCAAACTTAATATTCTTAAACCATTCGCTGAGCACTCAGACATTTTAGGAACACTCGCGGTTTTTTAAGCTTTGTACTTGTCGCTATCAGCGTTGTCGATATTCTGTAGCTGACTCAACTCCCCAGTTCCTTTAATATAGATTGATGTGTACTGAACTTTCCACCCCCCTCCTCCAGTTTGAGGTTGCCAATATTTGTGCAATGTTGTCTCATTTATGATGTCATCTTGCTAACGTCACTGCTTGAAGGGTTATAACGGACAACTCTATCGTGTATGATTAGACAAAACGCCTTGGTATTTACCGGGATATTTTCCTCCGTCTCGAACGTTATACGACACGTCACCATACCGTCCTTGAGAGTATCTTCCTGTCGATTGGCATCGTACACGACAATGGGTGCATGAGACTTGAAATGGGAAGGATCAAGTAAAGGTAAAGAGGCGCTCGTTCCGTAGTACGAAGTCTGGAAATTGGCATAGTCTTCGTATAATTTCGAGAAGGAATCTTGTCTAAAGTTAAAGTTCATATCCTCATAAGGGTACATGTTAGAATTTAGATATAGTTTAGCATTACGTAAATTACAATGATCAAAAATACTTCTATCTGCAACCGTCGTATTGTTCCGTCCGGTCTGAAGCGCGAAAACAACGTAAACGAGGTTATTCCAACAATGTTGACGTTTTCACGGTCCAATCATGTTGATTAGAGGTGGGTACGTTAGGGTACTCGTAAAATTCCCAAGTACGGAAAGGTAGCTCGATGATCCTCCCGCTCTTGATGAAATTAAGCAGGTTGAGACGATTGATATCGTCAGTCTTTATATGTGGTACAAGCCAAACGGTACCGTACTCTTGATACCGAGTATGATTATAGGTGATGGGTATTCCTCCGAGATAACGAACAAGTTCGAGCGGCGGCCTTAGATCACCAAAACTATCGAAATAATCGGCCCGTCCACCGTTTTTCTTATACGCCACCCAATGCGTACCCTTACCGCTATCATCATCAAGATTGATGATGACGTTCTCTATCTTCCAAGGAGGACCGCTAGGTAAAGCATCTCTCGCAAATACTCCTCTAAAGAAGGGGATTTTTAACTCGACGGCGTACTTGCGCAGATCCGTTTCAGTTAGGGCACGTTTAGGTAGTCATTTTATTTTCGGGTAAGGCCGTAGATACATGCCTTTCCCCATGTCGATAGCTTCGAGCATACGATTATGTCTCTGAGCCTCGTTCAATTGTTTCGTATTCGCCTTAGCACTTTGTACCGCCTTCGTGATTCCTGCAGCTCCTCCAGCGACGGCTCCAAGCGCTGCGATCAAAGGTAGTATAGGTAGAATTCCGCCCTTCTTCTTACGGCGTCTAGTAGTAGTAGTAGTAGTAGTAGTAGGACGCCATTGACGACGTTGAGTCTTCTTCTTCTTCTTTAGACCTGAACCCATCTTAACTTTAGCTTTCATCGCGTTGGTGACTGCCCACGCGGCGGCTTTCTCACACAACTTTGAGTCAGACGCGAGTAATCTTTTCCACGATTTCTCGATAAGTTCACGATCTGCTGTATGACGTCCTGCAAGATCTTTCACCTTGGAGTATGCGATATCGTGTTCTTTACAGTGTCGATCTAACTCGTTTATTCCAGGATCACCCCGTTTCAATCGTTTTTCCAACTTTGTCCCCGGTCCGCAGTACTGGTATCCAGTTATATGCGCTTCAAACGGTAGAGTATTGATTATCTTATCCAACAATCCTCCCCCTCTTCTTCGTCTCATGACACGTACTGATTAGCATTTATATAGGTGCGCGCTTTATATAGATAAAGTAGTAGTCATCATGTGGCTCGAGAAACAGACAGATTCTTTAACTGTTCACAACAATGATCACGATGAGGGTGGAGCTTTACCTCAGAGACACGGTACGTTGTTACCTGATACTATCCGCTGCATCATCTGCGGACCTTCGAATTGCGGTAAAACAAACACCATGATCAGTCTGTTGGAGGAACCTAACAGCCTACGCTTCAAGAACGTGTACGTTTACTCTAAATCGTTGTACCAGCCCAAGTATCAACATTTATCAAAGGTTCTCTCGCTCATCGAAGGTATGGGCTATTTCCCGTATTCCGACAACGCGGAAATTATCCCTCCGTCCGAGGCCGAACCCGACTCTGTATTCATTTTCGACGACGTCGCTTGCGACAAACAGTTTAATATACAGGCTTATTTCAGTATGGGTAGACATAAGTCTATAGACTGTTTCTATCTCTGTCAGACGTACTCGCGCATTCCGAAACAGATGTTGAGAAATAATGCAAATCTTCTCATCCTATTCAGGATGGACGATACGAATCTGAGACACGTCTACGACGATCACGTGAACACAGATATGACATTCCAAAAATTTAAGGAGGTGTGCTCACTGTGTTGGAAAAAACACAAGTACGATTTTCTGGTGGTGAGCAAAGATCATGAGATCGATAAAGGACGATATCGCTACGGGTTCGATTCCTTTATCTTGCATGATTGACAAGAACGTATATTCAGTACACGGTAAGACATCATTTCGTCCAAATCTAAATTCGGGCATAGTCTGCACAAATATAGATCTCTCGTCGAGACGGAGGGAAATCTGACTCTAAACTCTCAAGGTTATTACGACGCTAGATCAAAGAGGATCGTCAACATGGAGGCGCCTATCGCATCTAAGGATGTCTGTAACAAGTATTACGTCGATAGGATGGATGCGAGACATAGTAACGAGCAGATAGTCGCCCTCAACGCCGCCAAGGATGTCATCAAAGAACAGATGGAATCGTTGATCGAGGATTTGGAGAAGGATCGAATAAAATACGCCAACTTTGAGAAGAGTAGTCGTCAAGGGATGGAGGAGGTGTGGAAACTGGCTCAAGATCGTCTCGACGAAAATAAAACGGCGCTTGACGCTTTAAGTTCAAAGCTGTTAAGCCTAGAGGAAACTTTCGAGATACAACGAACCATTTACAACGATTTTATAGCCGGAGGTGTACTACGTGTAAGGGGGCCAGATTACAACAGGCTTTACAATGCAGATGGTCTAGTTTTGCGAAACATAGGTATGCCCTCATTACCTTAAGACGCCGCGCCTAAAGCTTATGTAGACTCTACGGTTAATCGCAGTTTCATCTACATCTACTTGGATTCGAAAGCTCTGAAGAAGGATGCGAGACATTTCGAATTGACTCTAACGGGTGAACGTGGTTATAAGTTCAAGAGGGCGAGCATCGTTTCAACGATGGTCATGAATTTGAAAGATATTATTTGCTTGTTGAATCTTAAAATTATCGACGATCCACCTTTCGAGGTGTTCAAAGATGACTATATCTTTCATGACAAAAAACGCCCGACGACGTCTCAGATTTTACACGTAGAATTGGGTTTTACTTACGTTTAGATATAATGAACCTTTCTTCACGGCAAGAGACATTCACACCTTACATCATGACGACAAAGGTCACGGAGGATATCATAAAAGCGAGTAAGATTATTAAACGAAAGTATAAGCAACTACGTTATGCCCGGCACGAGTCTGAGCACGTCGCGAATGAAACGTTCAAACCTATCACGGATCCTCTAAACAAGATGGTGAAGGCGCTCGCCGAACCTGAGGAGACGGAAACCTTACCTGAGAGATTGGAAAACAACCATCTATTGGATACTTATCTTTATTCATCTCACGCTCATTCCGATAAGACCTACGGAGTCCGTCATGAAGGTGACTCTACCAAGCTCGGAGATAGCCGTATCGTATTCAACGGGAGAGACGGCACAATACTCTTTAACAATAAGACGGTACCGTATACTCGAGGACTAATAGAATTACTTTTCAGAAGAGCACCTGCCCATTATACTAAGGACGATCTGAAAGTATACAAGTCTATGCTTGAAGAAACGAACGCGCATCGGTTGAGAAACGAACCGGACGCTCGTATCAAGATGCGAGCCGGATCAAAGTATTCGTTAATCATCAAACCTATGTTTGAGGAGGAGCTTGAGGGTGAGGGTTTATACAAGATGGAGACAGGAATAGGGGTCGATTATACCTATTGGGACGATCCTAACGAATTGGTCAATCGATTACGACTCTTGCGCATATCTACCGAGGCTGGTCATTCCGCTCACCATAACGAGATCGTTTCTATCATTGAGGAATTACGCGAGGCGGGAATTATCGTATAAAGACGTTCATCTCTTCGGTATTTTATCACAATCATGTCCGGCGTCAAGTGGGAGATTGCGCGTGAACTTCATCGTCCGGCAAGACGACGATTTCCTCGAAGACACGTTAGCGTACGAGGCTTGAACGAGCTCCTTCAGGCCGATCTGGTGGAGATGATACCCTACTCTGGATCAAATAAGGCTTCAAGTACCTTCTCACCATCATCGACGTGTATTCAAAGAGGGCTTGGGCCGCACCCGTCAAGACTAAGACGGGTAAGAACGTCAGCGCCCAATGGCTCTCCTCCTCGGCAAGGTGGGTTTACCTCGCGTACGTCATCTCCAAACGGATAATGGTACAGAGTCTTACAACCCGGAATTCCAAACGCTCATGAAGAGAAAGAGGATCAATCATTATTCTACATACAGCAACGTCAAGGCTAGCGTCGTGGAACGATTCAATCGTACTCTCAAGAACATGATGTGGAGGAGGTTCACGGCTAAAGGTTCATATCGATGGACCGATATTTCGATTTCTTACTGGACGAATACAACCGTACAGTACACTCGACCATAAAGATGAGACCTATAGACGTCAAGGACGATAGACTTTTACATACCGTCTATAAACGTTTCAAGATGTTAGATTCCACGCCGAACATTTTTAAAGTAGGTGATATAGTTCGTATCAGCAAGTATAAGGACGTTTTCGAAAAGGGTTATACCGCGAACTGGTCGACCGAACTGTTTAAAATACGTAACGTCGTCGAGACTAATTCCAGGACCTTCCTACTGAAGATATGAAAGGTAATCCTATCACGGGAGGTTTCTACGGTAAGGAGCTTAGAAAGACTTCGTATCCGGATGTTTACCTCGTAGAGAAGATAATCAGACGTTCTGGAAATAGAGTATACGTCAAATGGTTAGGGTTCGACTCGTCTCACAATTCGTGGATCGAAGCGAAGGATATAGTGTAGAAGGAGGGGAGGGCGCGTTCCCCCTCCTCCATCCCGAGCGTATAAAGCGGATGCGAGGCGGGGAGACGTATCTCATTCAACATGTTTAGGCAGTTGTGTTACCGTCTGGAGGACATGAGCAATATTAAGATTTCGAACGGTGGTTTAGAATACCACATCGGCGGGTCGACAAAGGTTATAGCGAGTGCTGTGATTCTTTCCGTGCACTGGCTCGGATGTCATAATCCCGAATGTGGGAATCGAGTCAGTCTGTCGAACGCTGTTCTACCGCTTGTCCGGTCTACAATCTTAATGAAGGAGACGACCCGCAAATTCTCCGGGAATCGAGTCAGTCCATCGAACTCGGTTCTACAGGCTGGGACGAGTCGCCGGAGGAAGAAAACGCTTTGTGCGTCGAGTTGGACACAATCGAGCGTGAGGAACTCGATCGGGTCAAGCACGTCTCCGAACTTGAAAAGTTTCGTACGTACAACGTTCGCCGCCTAGAAGGAGACGAAGAGATCAGTGAGGATGAAGACGAACCGAACATCATAACGCTAGACTATGTGGGCAAAGTGCATCTTCCGGGTAAAAACTTTGGTGCGCGCTACAGGAGCCGCTTTAACGCTTCACAGAGAGGACTGATATATCTGGGTGAAGGCGAGTACGAACTGTTCAAGTGGTGAAGTGTTCTAACATGTTTAGACAAGACTTTAGAGAAAGATATTTTTGTATGCATCAAGTGAAAGACTATGAGAGAAAGAGAATTTATATGTATGGGCAAAGTGCATCTTCCGGGTAAAAACTTTGGTGCAGCGCTACAGGAGCCGCTTTAACGCTTCACAGAGAGGACTGATATATCTGGGTGAAGGGAGTACGAACTGTTCAAGTGGTGAAGTGTTCTAACATGTTTAGACAAGACTTTAGAGAAAGATATTTTTGTATGCATCAAGTGAAAGACTATGAGAGAAAGAGAATTTATATGTATGGGCAAAGTGCATCTTCCGGGTAAAAACTTTGGTGCGCGCTACAGGAGCCGCTTTAACGCTTCACAGAGAGGACTGATATATCTGGGTGAAGGCGAGTACGAACTGTTCAAGTGGTGAAGTGTTCTAACATGTTTAGACGAGACTTTAGAGAAAGATATTTTTTGAATGCATCAAGTGAAAGACTATGATGGAAAGAGAATTTATATGTATATGTGTATATATGTATCATCATAATCTTAAGAATATACTCGCTAAATAAAAAAGTTGTACTATTTATTTAAGTCCTTGATCGTAGAAATAAAAGCTAAGTTCTTTTATAATAAGGGGTATGTATGTTTCATTCAGAGCAAGAAAAGAATCATTTTAGATATGTATTTTTCCAGCCTAGTCTAAAAAAACTGTTCGAGGGAAGGAGGGCTATACAAAAAAAACCCGCCACCTCCTACTCTGAGAGAGGGAGGAGGAGGAGAGGGAGAGACAGAGAGATAGAAAGAGGGAGGAGAGGAAGAGAGAGACAGAGAGAAAGAAAGAGGGGAGGAGAGAAAGAGAGAGACGGAGAGATAGGAAGAGGGGAGGAGAGGAAGAGAGAGACAGAGAGATAGAAAGAGGAGAGGAGAGAAAGAGAGAGACATTTCTCCCCCACCTCTCCGCACCAGCGAGTCCACGCCGCGGGAGGGAAAGGGGTGAGGGGAGGGGAGGGAAAGGGTGAGGGGAGCTATGATGTCATTTCCATCCTGAAACATGAATTCACGAGAGCGAGAGAGAGAGAAAGAGAGAGACAGAGATAGAACCCACGTCCGCGAGTCTCCAGCGCGGTGGTGGAGGGGGGAAAGGGGTGAGGGGAGCCATGACGTCATTTCCGTCGCGATAGTTGACTTTTCTTACTACTGGGGTCGTCGATATTTTCACCAATGGATGCCACCATCATAATATTATTATCATCATGTACCATACACAAAATATATTCCATCAGGGCAAGGGCCAAAGAAACATTTCCTTAAACGCACATTATATCGTGCTTTTTAAAAATCCCAGGGTTATTTGCACGTCAACAGTGTCCTGAAAATCCCCGTGTCTTACAAGAGGCTTACGCTGATGCTACAAGTAATCCTCATGGGTATATATTGTTAGATTTAAACAAGGTATACCAGAATGTTTCAGATATAGAACCAACACAAATGTCGGTTGCTGCATGTACCTACACGCAAAAGTTATAAAAACACCGACACTTCCCGATTACAGTTTATTTCATAGCCATGTGTCCCAAAGTGCTGAAACAGGCCCCTCTACTTCATTCAATGTATCACATGAACCCGCAGCAACGTGTCGACTTGCTGAAAACAGCTGACAAGAAAATGATTTTCTCTGGTTGCGATTGTGTCTACAACACTTTAAAAGGGCGGGTGCCATTGAAAAATGGCCAGAAGACAAAGTTACGTGCTCACAAGCAGGTGTTGCGCAATCTGGTAAAAAGGGGAGAATGCTGGAAGAAATAGAGACTACTACTCGTTCAGAAAGGAGGAGCGTTCTTGCCCTTACTTTTAGCCCATTTAATCAGTGGTGTCCTCGGTTCCTTATTCAATAAGAAGATAATGGAACACACGAAACAGATGATATTGATGTCCCCGGAAATATTACACCGTTACGAGCAACACCACCAACAAGTGGCATCGGCCAAAAATCTAGTGATGTCTGAGTTGGACAAGGAGATGGAAAAAATCCTCGCTTCAAAACTTGACAAGTCTAAATGGACTTTATACCAACAAGTGCTACAGCGCTATCTGCACTTTAGTCAGTACCCTCCGCTGTCTGAAAATACCACCACCACCCTGAAGTGTCTGTACTTCCCATCCTTACTGTACTTAATACTGTACCAGCACAGGTACGTAAAAAATCTGAATTTTTACTAGAACATATCATTCCCCGAGGCGGCATCTCTTGACTCAAACGGAGAAGTTAGTATTCACGATACTCCTCTCCGTGGATCCAATATTGTGGATTTAGTCAACGATCTGGTCAGAGCAAAAAGACAATACCTACCGTCGGTGTGGCGATAGTTTCTCACGGCGCTGCAAAAAATAAACGTTCAGAAAGAATTTATTGTAAATCTGAAACGTTTGTCACCCATTAGAGATCCAACGACCGTACCTCAATCACTTACACCGTCTCAACGCCCTAAGTAAAAGAAACTGAAGAGGGTGGACGAAAACAGGTGGTTGCCGTTCCGAGAAAATTGGCCCGTTTAGCTGACATCTACTACGCCACCTTCTCATCCTTCAGGGTTTGCAGAGATGGCTTGCCCACAAAGGCGTCCAAGAAAGATCCTGAAAAGGTACGAGAATAGCTTCGTTCGCAGTACGCTTATACCCTACACAAACAGCTGGTAAAAATGTTTCCACGCAACAAGTACGTGGTGTCAATCATTGACGATCTCTGGCAAGTCGATCTCAACGATATGAGAAGTCTCGGAAAACACGACGACGGTGCCGTGTACTTTCTCACCGTCATCGACGTGTTTAGCAAGTTGGCCTGGGTGAGGATACTTCTATCCAAGACGGGGAGCGTTGTGAGAGTGGCATTTCGGGACATTTTCAAACAAAGTGGCAGTAAACCTCTAAGTTTACAGACGGACAAGAAGAGAGACTTCCAGGCACGTTTAGTCCAGAAATTTCTCAGGCAAGAAGGCGTGCATTACTACATCACTCATAATCCAGACGTAAAGGCAAGCATTTTGGAACGACTCTATAGAACTCTGAAAGGGCGCATGTGGCGCTACTTTACCAAAAATAACACGTATTGCTTTGTGGACGTACTCCAAGATCTAGTCGACACTAACAACGCGCAAAACATTTCAGTATCAAAATGGCGTCTATCGACGTTTCAGAAACTAATGTTTTCAAGTCAGAGATAATCTGTACGGAAAAAGGCGTCCAAAATCGAATAGTAAGCGAAAATAATTCCAGTGACATTGTGCGATTTAGCAAATCCTAAATGCTGTTTGAAAAGTTTTACGAAAGCAATTGGAGCGAAGAGATTTTCAAAGTCAACAGTGTCATGTTGCGACAACCAGTCATATACAGACTGACCGTTCTTGATGGTGAGTAGAGGGAGGGGACGTTTTACGAACCCGAATTGCAACGCGTACGTCTTCTCAAAACTTTAAAAGTTGAAAATTACTACGTTTTAAAGGTAAAGGCACCAGAAAGAAAATGTACGTGCTGTGGATACGTTACCCCGCCAAGTTTAAATCTTGGATTCCTGCCAGTTACGTAAGCGCCCTACCATGAAGGACCAGTTTTACATCACTTTGCCGAGCGACAGCTCTATGGGATTTTCATGAAAAATACCCTCACAAATTTCACTACGCAATTTCCTTACCGTCTTACACTAGAAGGAAAGTGGGAAGTCACTCTGGCTGAATTTAAATATCCGTTTTCTTTCACCACCGTTTCCAAGGGCCAAATTATTGTATGGTACAACTGGGTGGACGCTAACAGCGCGGAACAAATATTCAAGGATCATATCCCTTCTTGAAACTACAGCACTATTTATGAATTGATCAAAGCTAGAGAAGTTTAAGTGGGATTCCGGAGTTGTATTCAAGTACATAAGCCCCCCCAAAAATAGTGGACGTTGTCTCTTCTTCACCAAATATACAGCTGCTGACTCTATCAAGTCAACTAGGTCTACAGTTCGGTTTCAATATTATGACTAATCTGATCAAATTCCCAACGTCACCGTACGCCGCCAACATTCTACTAGGCTTGCCCTCGCAAATGTACATCCACACGGATATCGTCAATCCTCAGCCCGTGAGTGACATTGTGGCACCATTGTTACGTATCATCGGTATCAACAACATAAATTATCTCTACGGCATACATAAGACAGTTAGCTATGATCCGTTGCACTACATGCCCATGCTTAGAAGGGAAATTGAAAGCCTAGAAATCAATATAAGAACAGACACTGGTGAACCTATTCCATTCGAGTTTGTAAAAGTGTGCGTGAAACTTCATTTTCGACGCTGCTCAGCATGAACTGTCCCTACCAAAAATACTAGAATGGAAAAGATATATCTTCGATCTACTACAGTGTTCCCTATTAACGAGGGCATAGGATAGGAAGTTTTTTCAGCGGTCTTTTCAAATGTGTCGTACCGTTGCTGGGAGCTAAAGCCATTGGAAAACAGGCGCTTCATACGGGTATCGACGTGCTCTCCAACGTTGCCAATCTGCGTCGTCCTTTCACAGAGGCACAACGGCACCGTGTCGGCGAGGCTAGAACTAACTTTAAACGCAATTCGGAGCAGAAAATCGATACACTGATGACCGGCACAGGGTATAAAAGCTTCGTAAGAAGCACTGATGTCAGTCTTCTGTCGTTGCCCGACGTAAAAAGGTCAAGAAAGAAGCGGTAGATATTTTCAGTTGAAATGTCGTTTCTACTCCCCCAGTCCTGCGAGTGTTCCAGCAGTGAACTCGATCTCTTTTCCATCCCACCCACACAAACCAGTCTTGAAAGTGGGCAATGTCTCCAGTACAAACCTGTCTCTTCCCTCACGATGATTCACCCATAATATTTACCGTTACTCGAAAAGGCAAATTTTAATCGATCTTTCACAGACTATGCTCTATCTCAGAGCGTCTTTCATGAAACCCGACGGTGGCGCTCTCACAGATGTAGATCAAATCGACCCCTTCAACAACTGGTTGTATTCGCTATTCACACAGGTAGATGTGATTTTAAACTATAAACTAGTCTCATCACCCAGAAACACGTATGCTTATAGATAGTACATTAAGACGTTGCTCAATTACAACAGCGAACCAAACGAACGCATTTGACTTGTGGTCTATGGTTCGCAGACAGCCCCGGAACTTTTGAGGAGGCTTACGCTGGTAACAAGGAATTTGAGGTAAGGCTGGCCTTCTAGTGAGACGTGTCAAAATAGCACCTTCTATAATTTTTGCACATGCCAAAGCATTAAACGTCAGTCTTACAAAGTGTCCCATCATCCGCGTGGAACTAAAAATACTCACTATTCCTACGGGCGTGCAAGGGAAATCACTGGACAACGTATTCACTGGACAGATACCCAAATGATGCATCGTGGGATTTGTTTCAAACTCGGCGTTCTACGGAGATGCCACCAAGAAACCGTTCAACTCTCAAACCTACGGCATGAACCATTTCTCGCTGTACGTGGTCAGAGAACAAGCGCCATCGAAACCGCTACAGCCCGATTTTTTAACGGCAACTATGTCATGTCCTACCACACATTTTTTTCCGAAACGTTTATCCATTTCCTGAACGTAGGTAGCGATATCACACGGGAAGGCTTCCCTAAGGGGTATAATCTCATTGCTTTCGATCTCACACCTAATCTCGCCACCCAAATGACATCGCATTGGAATTGGACGAGACATGGCTTTCTGAGCATCGAAGTGACCTTCATCAGAGATCTCACTGAAACCGTCAACTGTAACGTGTACCTGGAGTTTTCCAACATCATCACCATTGACCAGGACAGAAACGTCGTGACTGATTATGTGAATTAATAAATTGGCTTCCCTCCCCTTACCCCCATCATTTAAGCCATAGACGTCATTTTGGATTTACAGAGCTTCATAGATGGTGGCACATAGTTTATCATCAAGGAACTGAGTGTTTCATCTTTATGAGGTACATTACTTCAACATTGGATGTTAAAACCCGCATACGCTATCGAGGAACTTTCAACCAATGCCAGATAGAAAGCCCACTATATTGTCAACAATCTGCACGGTATTCCCTGGGATAAAGGTGATTTGGATTACAGCCTGCTTGAATCCCTCATCTCCCGTGCCACAACGCGTGCAGAAACCGTCTACGTCAAGTGGGCAGAAAATACAAAGTTTCTAGTCAAATACACGTCACACCCATCGTATATCTGTACGGCAGAGGTTGTTCGTCTTTGAAAACACTTAAATCGGGCCGCACCATGTGCATGGCACACAGTTGAATATGGAATTTCTGTTCGGCCTCGGGGACTTCGAGATTGGATGATTGAAGATGGACACGCACACCATAAGACGTGCGGTAAAAGCAAACCCATGGTTTCGTTCTGTACGGTCGGGTGTTTTCCCTACTGATCAACTACCTGCAAGAATAGCTTGACCTGCCCCTCTAGTCATCAACACTGATCCGTACACCAAGCCTGGGACGCATTGGGTCGCCATCTTTATCGACAAGAATGGCGGGGGAGAATATTTTGACAGTTATGGTTTTCCACCCCGTATAAAGTCACATCTGGCATTTATATGAAAAAACACTTCCCGTACGTCCCATAGCACGCTACAACTTCAAAGCATTGCCTCAGATGTTTGTGGCTATTACTGTCTTATGTACCTTCTCTATCACGCCCAGAACATTCCGATGAAATTTTTCCTAAGCCTATTCTCGCCCACCAATCATACAGGCAACGACGCTAAAGTGGTGAGATATTACAACCCATTGTGCCATCACTCAAGGCTACGATCTATTATTGTTCCGACTTGTGTTGTCGAGCCACCAGACTGGCGCCAGTCATCAGAGAAAACCCATTGCGACATCATTTAAGGTCGACTAACCAAACTGGCGACACATATGAGTCACCGGAAAAAAAACCATTACCACATAAGGGGTTGCCACACCTGAAAAACCCATTACCACATAAGGGGTTGCCACACCTGAAAAACCCATTACCACATAAGGGGTTGCCACACCTGAAAAATCCATTACTACATAAGGGGTTGCAACACATACCTCTAAGGAGGGGAAGTAAGGGGAAATGAAAGGAGTCTCAAGGCAGGTGAAACATTTATCACACTCTACCCCAAACGATCGTCTGGAGAGGTTCGTGCTGTTTGTTCCGGGAAGTTAAAGGCATTCAACAGAGTCTTGTTACAGGGAGCCATTGTTCATTCTACGCCACGATGCCATCAGAAGTGCTTCGTGCTCCATGTTCTCTCTGATGATGAGGGAGAAACGCCCGACGCCGTGGACCGCATGCCAATAAATAAATAAAAACTCCATCGTCCCATTCCAATCCTAATCAATGAATCAAAAACCCTTTAATTTCAAATAAAATAGCTATGAGTATACATAAAAACAAAAAATACAAGTAACAACATGTCTGGAACACGGGAAAAGATGTCAGGAGGAGGGCGGGAGGGGAGGGAGAAAACCAACAGCCAATCAGAGAGCGAGGAGGCGTGGTCACGTGACCAATTTCAACCAGTCACAGCGCTGTACCCATACGCTGGGACCACTACTGACCAGTGTGGACATTGTGCACTGTCTGTGAAGAACAACAAAAGCTGAAGTGCGTTGTGTGTAACATAAACTTCCACCTGGGCTGTTTGAACATAGCATCGGTTAAGGTTTTTGACAAATTAACATGGAATGGTTTTACATGTACTAAGGCCAAGGATGACAAATGACTAACATGTGAGCATTTAAAAGCTAAACCTAAAATGGTGAAATCATGAAACTACTCTTACAGATACATAAGGACCAAAATAAGCGTTAGTGTGACCTAAATATTTTTCTTAATCTGTGTCATTAAATACTATATGAAAATTGTAAACAAATAGTTGATCAGTCTAAGACAATTAAAGAATGCCTTGAATTAATTACAAAGCTCCAAATTGAAAATATTGAACTAAAAAAGATTTGAGTGAGCTTCGATTCCAAACCTACAACTCTGACCAGTTTAAAAGAAACAGTGTAAATTCAGGGTATTCCCCAGTCATAGAGCGAGTCCTGGAGACACTAGTCATTAGTGTTGGTAAGATTTGGATGTAGACATCAGACAATCAGCCAATCAGCCTATCACAGGCTGAGATCCCCTGATGGGCAAGAGTATCCTGCAACTATTGTGTGCAAGTATACCATTTTGAATGTTCTTTCCCAAATATGTTACACATCTGAAATTGTTTTTCCTCAGAATTCGGGACATATGTTCCTTCATAACAGGATTGAGTTTTGAAATCATGTCTAAGATTCCGAGAAAATTCCTATTGTTTTTGCTGTAGAGGATTTCGTGAGTTCCTCGAAAAGCCATGTTGAGTTGGGAGTTGGCAAGATCTCTCGTGAGGACATTTTTCTGTCGCTCTTTTTCCTGAGCCATTAATCATTGATTTTCATAATCAATTGCCTTGCCAGTGTTAAACCTCCTTTCTGCTTCAACTAATTTTTAATAGCACTTTAAGTGGTTAGAGGACGCCTCATGTGGGGAAAGAGTTTTTCCGATGTGCCTTCAATCATAATTTCAATTTTGATCAGATAATGTAGTTCTGGTGATTGCGGTTTTGCACCGTCTTTAGGGTAGCTGTCTAATACTTTTGAGATTGGTCCTTGCGAAATAAAAAAAAAATCACGTTCAGTTGCGTTTAGCACTTTGGGCAAATTAACCTGATCTTTCAATTTGTCACGTGAGTTATTCATTTCTTGGATTATATCAGTCACATAACTCTAATCACTGTGATCAGTAAATTGAAAGGTGTTAGAATCATCGGCATTAGTATTTATTAAATCTTCTGAGCAATCTTCGACCTTTTCTGAGCAATGTTTCAATAGATGATCATCGTTACATTGAGCTTCAATTTTACTTACACTTTCTTTACTAGTGCTTGCCTTCAATAAATAATTACAAATTAGTTTAGTGCTTGACCTAGTATCTTTTAACGTTTTTGCTTTCCATTTTTAATTTTCAGCTGCAGAAATTTGGAAAACATTTTAGTAACTGTAAAATATAGATTTATTATTATTAAAAAAAACAGTAATCACAAAAAGTAAAAACATAATAATAACAACAATACAGCATACGACACAATACACTTCACGGAGTACAGTACTTACTAAAAGGGTTTGGCCAAAATAATAATTTAAAATAAAACTTAAGCAAAATTTCACAGAACACCATATAAACTAAAAATAATAAGTCGCGAATTGCAACACGCTGAACTATAAATAAAGCGAGTAAGCGATTGTCAATAAATCACTCGCATGGAGGTAAGGTGACTGACTGAGAATCAAAACTAGCATTACCCTAGCCCCCATCCCATGCCACCCACCAAAGTTCGGCCTGAGCCTAACTCATAGATCGTACAGTCTTGACCCAGCAACTAGTATAATCCCGTCACCAATGTAGTTGACAGGGTACATCACAATGAAAAACCTTAAAATATGTATTTACTTTGTTAATGTAATCTAATGCATTAATTTGAAATACAAAAAGTCTCTGTTTGGCATGGGTGTAAATATTAATTTAGAAATAAGTATTCTTCTTATAAATTACTTTCTTTAATTATACTTATTATTGCCCAGATAAAAACAAAAAACCTTTTTCCCCCCCCCCCCCCGAATTGTTTGTGTGTGCGGTTGCAAACGCCTTAGAACGGCCTTGATAGCTTGCTCCCACAAATATTAGCCCATTT
Source organism: Timema cristinae (assembly GCA_039000515.1). Lineage (NCBI taxonomy): Eukaryota > Metazoa > Arthropoda > Insecta > Phasmatodea > Timematidae > Timema > Timema cristinae. The sequence continues at coordinate 48,484 of JBCFYV010003031.1, forward strand.
TTAAAATCTAAGTTTTCTTTAACATTAATTTTTTAAGTTTATTGTATTTATATGTAGGTTGGCTATCATGTGTGGTAACATAATACATTGTCTGCTTCCAATCATGCCCCATCCTAAATTACTATCGAGAATCTTATATATAGCTCGTGTACCAGACCAAATCATTCTCACTCAAGCAGTAACATTAAACAAAGTAAGTGTTCTTATTCCAGCCATCCCACCATGTTGCGGACGTAACATATTGGTGACAAAGAAAAATAAACGATCGTGTAACATGTTCTTGACTATTTGAAAGTCCAGCTTTAAAAGTTTTTTGAATTAATTTAATTATATAAATAAAAAAAAGTTATTCAAATGGAAAAGTATGCATAAGAGACTTGAGGCAATTCCGAGAACATTTGGAGATTTTAATAACATAGAGCATGGTCTATGAAAAATCATCCATATTAACATAAAATGGTGGTCATCGGAAACATGAATAGTTTGTACAGTAATGAATATACCTTGTCGTCATATGTGGAGTGAATCGAGCTATTTGTCTAATGTAATCGTATAACTTACGAGAAGAAAGTAAGTACGTTACTGACAATAGTAGGCGTGAATACTTTTAAACTTTTACGAGATTTATGCACACCTGACAACCGTAAAAAAAACTATGTGGATCTAATTAAAATTATACAAGAACAATAATCCTAAACAATCGGTCATTGCTGAAAGGTATAAATTTAGTTTAAATGGAAGGACTACCTTGTAAAATTTGGGAAGCGCTATCAGCGCAACTCCTAAGAAACGTCCATATATTGAACTATTTGGACTGTTTAGCCGATACCGAGCTAGAGTTGCGGTGTTGTCATATCTGTCAAGTTTGCTCTGAAAGAGTGAGGAGGGAGCGACTAATCTGTTGTTTACATGAGTCAATTTTCTTGGAAGGGAAAGGCTGGATTGCGGCTTTTATCAAAGACCACTCACTTACTATGCAGAAATTGCTACTTTATTTTTAGGTTGAACTCAAATAATCAGGAGTATGGTTTTCATAATAGTTATTACATAGTGAAATAAAACATATTTCATTTGACTTTCTCGTATTATACTGGTTTTCTGGTGACGAGATTGGGGTTCAAATCTCAGTAGAGGTTACTGAGGGTGTTTTTGTCTTAAAAGTTTCCAAACACAGTATTATTATTTATTTCTAGCACTGCGTCTTACTACCCATTCGGGCTATAATGTGTTAGGCATCTGGAAGGTTAACTTAACAGGAGGTGCATCTGTATTTTCGTGGAGAGTGGAAAACTATTTAGGAAAAACACCTGAGTGCACCCGACCGGAATCGAACCGTGATCTCCCTGTTTTCAACATATCATTTGAACACGAGGGTAATACACACTATTAGACTGGATTGCTGTGGTGGTGAGATTGAATTTGAAAACCAGATGTGTGCATTAAGGGTATTTTTCCCTGAAATGGTTCCCCACGCTCATTCTACACAAATGTGGATACATTAATACTAAAATGTCACCTTCCTCATTCCTAGTTAATAAGGGTAATTAATGCAAGTGTATAACTTAAAAGGGTAGTAAGTCGCACTGAAAAAAAAAACTATTGTGAGGACTACCATCGTATCGGCGAAACTTTATTAGTGTCAGGCACGGTAGTTGTAAAGAAATATATTTTTGAGGAGTTTTTAGAGGATTGACTCCAAGCCAGTGGAAAATGTTTGTAAATGGAAAGTCAATAAAAGCTATTGGGGGTGGCTCTTAAGCATTTAAAAATAATAATAGATTGTTATAGAACCCATTTGAAGTTTAATGCAAACCATCTTTCAGCTTCAAACTTGAGTATATCAGAGTAGAGTTAAACAAACTGGAGGAAGGCACATTTCGATGCGAGGAGGGGTGGAGAATAAATTGGTGGTAATACCACGTCCTATCAACCATTACCCTCTTTCTCGGTCCACCCTCATTGAATAAGTAACCTTGGATATAAAACTATCGACAGACACTACGTAGAATAAAGATCATTTCCTGAGCATCTGATTCAACCCAAGTTAAGAGGGTGGAGACAGGTTCTGTGAGTTACAATGGTTAGTTAATTTTCTTTAAAAGATTCATAAGAGAGTCATGTAATAACTTTTGATGGAAAGTATCAAAATCATAATAATAATAATAATAATAATATTAGTAAAGAAATATCTTATCATTTGACATAAACTGTTTGTCATTTTTAAACCTCTTTTCATACACGCAGATAATTGAGGGTCAGAGATCTGTACCTCCCTTGAAAATCGTTATAAACCTTAAAAGGAAAGGGCACACACACACATATACGTGTAAACATAATAAATGAAATTGTGTTTTTTTACTTTAATTTATTATATTAAATCTCCCAGTTACGAAGAATTATTATTTAATATAAACTTTGATATGTACTAAAATTTCCTATTGCAAAACGAGTTTGACTACAGAGCTTGTAACATGTACAAAGGTATAACTATGCATAAATAACCCATGGTGTAACTATGCAATAACGGACCCATGCTGTAACTATAAATTAATCGACCCATGGTGTAACTATGAGGTAACGGACCCATGCTGTAACTATGCATTAATCGAAACATGGTGTAACTATGCAGTAATGGACCCATGGTGTAACTATGCATTAATCGACCCATGGTGTAACATGAGTAACGGACCCATGCTGTAACTATGCATTAATCGACCCATGGTAACTATGCAGTAAAAGGACCCCTGGTGTAACTATGCATTAATCCACCCATTGTAACTATGCATAATCGACCCCTGGTAACATGAGGAACGACCCAGGTGTAAGTTGCGTAAGGGCCCATGTGTAACTAAAGTAATGGCCCAGGGGTAACTATGCTAATGACCCATTTGGGAATATGCATAAGGACCCATGGTATTTTTGCAGTAAAAGACCCGGGGTAACAGCAGTAAGGGCCCAGGTGTAATATGCAGTAATGA